>JARHVA010009398.1:220000-320977 GCA_037957365.1 Torreya grandis
AGTACGAGTGAACCAAGTCAGCTCACATTGTAAAATTGGTGAGATTAGATGATGAAATCAATTCCAACCTATAAATTTAGCAAGATTGAGTGATTTAATCACCTTAACCATACAAAAAGGTGAACCAACTACTATAGTATATTGGCTCAATACAGTCCATATGAGTCCAACCTAGTGGGTGGTGATAGTACCTAAGAATGTTTGGAATATGAAATTGATTTGATTTTGTAATATTAGGTGCACATTTCATAGCATATGCACCTTATATATGTCTCATGTTGAAACTATGTATACAATGGTACCAATGCTTATAATTTTGCCATAAATGTTTATCTAAATCATATAAATATGTAATTTAGCCAATTTGAAATATTTTAAGTGTGGATAACATTATTCCAAAGCATGCCCCACTATATATGAATAAATATAAAAATTGATATAAGTGCCAATGTGGAGAACATGTTTCCCTAACATGCCCCCACTACAATCTGAATCTAAGAATTAATGTAAGTGCCAATGGTGAGGACATGTTTCTAAAACAATCCACCATTTTAATCTAGGACATATTTAGTGTGGAAAACATGTTTCCAAAACATGCCCCCCACTGAATTTGAAATGTTGAAAAATGTAGAAGTCATGCATCCATGACATGCCCCCACTGATATGCCCCCCTTTTGAGGTGGGGGAAGTAGAAAATGGTAGTTACCTTACCTAAAAAGGAGAAGATAACCATTTAATATATGAAATAGCCATGTATAATATAAATATATGTGAATACTAAAGAATGTGATCACACCAAGTCTTGAGATGCATGATGTGAATCATGGCAACATCTAGATAGTGACAATAAAAGCTTAATAAGAAATAAAGCACACACACACATGATCAATCAAAATACAATAAAAATATAATGGTAAAAGGAGACCTCAAACAAGGGCAATTTTTAAATTTTATACAATTAAAGGTCCATGACTTAGTCTAATGCCACATAGCTAGAAATGACATGTTCAAATGTCAACATAGAACAAGAAATGACATTTTAAAATGTCAAAGAGGTAAAAAAAGACACAAGGGATATAAATAATGGATCATATTCAAATTATAAAATAATAAATACAATAATGATACAATAAACTTAAAAAATTCCATAATGAAATCATAAGCAACTAGCATAAACATAACGTACTAGTCCCTGGATTTATGTGCTATCAAAAAATGATAAGTACTTAACATATAAAGTACAGTACAAAAGATATAAGAATTGATAAAGGAATGTGTAAGAACATATATGAGATCAAACATGATAATTTAAGATGACCATATAATGATATAACCTAGATGTATCATGATCATAGAGGTGGATACCCCCAACATCCTAGTGATGTGAGTAGAGGGAAAGCCCAAAATTAATAAGTACAAAGATCATGTATTTGTGTATACCTAAATCACATAAAAAAATGTATGAAACACATATATATAGGAAATACTTATATTCCATATACAACATGGAATGATAGACATATATGTGAAAGAGATAATAGAACATGTAGATGCTAAAAATATTTTTAGATTTTTTTAATTTATTTTTAATTTTTTGGTATTTTTTTGAAATGTATGAGAGATTAAAACCTTAAGTTGGATATTTTACATTTTTTGGGTCATGGTTGGATAATTTGAAATGGTACATGGAAAATTATTCATGTTTTACATGTGTAATAGAAGAACCAATGCTATCATTTGGAATATGGATCAATTTGCCTTTATGAGAGAATGAAACACCTTACTAATTTTGGTCAATTTGTGCTTCTATTTGATATTACTAAAGAGCTCCCAATGTAAATGAATATGGAGATGTGGTAGCATAACCCAAACCCTTGTTTTAATTAATTTAGGACTAAAAGAAATTAATAGTGTTATGTTTCCCAAGGATTCTTTCTAACCTCCTTTATTTTGTAAGTCTTTTAGATCAATGTTAATATGTTATAAATGTCTTATATTACAAGTAGTTTTTATTTGTCGAGGAAAAATATGGCTATGCAAAAAATCAACACCACCAATGAATAATGTTATTGTAAAGTCTTTTTATCATGGAAGTTTTTTGTGTTGATCACCTTGGGGTTTTTGAATAGGATGTGGACCTTGGATTGGTCTCATATTGAGTAAACCTTGTAGAGATCCCATATAAAGAATATGAACTCTACATTTTTGTTCATAATGTTCATTTGGTAATTTATCTACATCCTTTGTGTGAGGAATAAAACTTTTGTATTTATAAGGGGATATGTTAAGCTCTTTTAGATAAGTATGGATGAATGAATAATATATATGCACATCCATGTATAAATGTGTAATGACTCATATTATTTATGAAATTATCTTTATTTCAATGCATAAAGAATACATTTACTAAAAATTAATTTTAAATAAAAGTACTAAGGCTAAATCATAACTCATATGATGTACTTTTGAATCAAATAGTATAATCTTGAAGGTTTAATCATACTTCCCATGACCCTACTCCTCCCTATGATTACATATCTATTCATCATGCATCCTACCAATCATCATGAGTCATATTTGATCCTAATAAATAATTTGGGGTTTTCACCTACTTTTTATCACCCTTATAAGACTTATCACCCTTTTTTAGACCCCTTGACACTTATCTAGGCCTTTTCAGGCTCTACAAGGCCCATTCTAGAATTATTTTGAACCTTTTTTGGCATAATTTATCCTAGGCCATAGGTTTTGGGACCATAATCCATGAAATAATATACTAGGCCATGGGTTTCCTACCCCAAATCTATGCCCTAGTCCACAAATTATCTATAATTTCCCATTTTTGCATTTGGACATTATAGAACAGCCAAAAATGATTAGTTTTAGAAGGTTTTTCATTTTGGTGTCCCTATATAAGGTCTAAACATGCCTAAATATATTATTCTTGGTTATTATATCATATATATATTCCTATTTAATTTCATCTTGATCCCCTAGACTCCTCTTGGATCTTTTTGGATCTTCTTGGCTCTCATCTAGACATCTTGATAGTCCTTCACCTCTCCTAGTCTATTCTTATTCCTAGGGGTTATTCACCTCTATTGAGCTCTTATAATACATGATAAATGGTTAATAAACTATATTTAACTCTCCCCCTTGGATATTAATAGACTTATAGTTTATTATAACATAGATTGGTTCCTCTATTACTCAGTTGTTCCTAATTGCATTATTTCTTGGTCTTGGCTCCTTCAGTTGGCATTGTGCCTAATTTGTGCACTTAGATTAGCCTCTACATACCTTTATTTTTATTACTTAACATATCTTATATTGTTGAAATTATATTGGAAATATCTATACAATAAAACTCAATCTTATTTCACATTGGATCAAACTTGGATTCATAATTGGTAGAATTCTTGCATTGTATTTGAGCATGATCTGAAAGCACCTTGCTCTTCAAGATGAAAAATTTATGATAAATTAGTGTAGTATATTTATAGGGTTATATATTACATGATATGGTTATATTAATTTATAAATAAGCATTTAGCTTAGATTTTTGATTCATATATGCATTTTCCCTTTGAAAATGTCTTTCACTTCCATAGGGATACATGCTTCTGAATCATTCTCTTTGCTTGGTGGTGTTCCCTTGTTTAGATAGTTTGATTTCCCATTATTTATACATTAAATTTCAACTAACTTGTTTCTTTATTTATTATTATTATATATATTAGAGATACTTACATCCTTTGTGTGCTTGATCATGCTAGCCCTAACCTTGTTTACGATTTTGTCTATAGCTTGGTGTAATCTGGAAAAGTAGATAGCCTCTGTAGATCATGAGTATCTCATAGCATATTTGAGAATATTATTATTTTATTTGTTTACTTAAGTACCCTATTTACCCCCTATGAAACCCTAATGATTCTATTTTTATTCTTAGATCTACATTCTAACACGCCTTGTGGGACCCTACTTAAGGTCTCATTCTAGTTATTTCCTCTTTAAAATTCTCTTAGACATTTCCCCTATGATATCCATGAGGCTTTTATTTTATTTGTGTTTTGGCTCTCTCTCTAATGTTTTTTATCTTGATTTATTTATTTTTTCTTCTCCCTAATGGTTCTCTAACTATTTACCTTTTTTGTTGTCTCCTTTGTTATTCTTGTTTCATTGCATCCATGGCTGACCTCCCACCATTGGGACACCAATCCCATCATATTTAGGGTCTTGTCCCTGAGCTCACTCATGAGTAGGATAAAGATACAATGGAGTAATATAGACACCATATGGCCCATGAGGTTACCTTGACCCAACATAGTGACCTTGACCCTCTCATGTTCTATAAGGAACAATATTGTTAAACCTATAATCAATAGACTCACTCACCTTTCCACCAGTTTGAGCATTACTTGTTTGAGGATACCTCCTTGATACTTGAGCCCAATTTTCGTTCATCTATTATGGGTAAAGATGACCCCATTCATTATTGAGGCCCAATGAGTTATGTATGATCATTGAATATTACCACAAATATCTTTAGGTGAATGAAGTGCACCCTTATCCCCCTACAAGTAAGAGATGTGCTTCCTCTGGAGACAAAGATCACACCCACTCTATTTAAAGTGCCTTGACTAGTTATCATGTGAGTTTCCCACCCATTTCTAGATATAATACTCTACAACAAGAAACCCTTGTGTCCATGTTATGGGACATAGACATTCCAACTTGATGAGGAATCCACATCATGTGGAGTCTTCCCATCCTCCTAGTCCCTCCTTTAGAGTCTCAGATGAGTGTGATAATTTTGATCACCACTTATGGAGTATAGATCTATGGGATACTTATCTTTAACATTAATCCCCTCATGTGGAACCTCATCTTATGACATATGGTCAGCATCATAGAGACCCATGTTACCATGACCATTTCCATGGACATGCCACATCATCTTATCATCCTTGTAGGGAATGGTATGTTGACCATGGTCATTCCCCACCCCATGATAAGTATTATTTCCATCATGTCTCCCACACTAGGAGCTGCCTCAACATCATCCCTTTCACAACTAGGGTTGTGATGAGTCTTATTGGCATAAGCAACATCATAACCTACATGAGCCTCTTCAAGAAGCTCATCACCAACTTGATATCAATTGTTCTTATGAGGATCTTTATAGGAATCCTCTATCTCCTTAGGTGCATGTTATTCCCCTTTCAACTCCTATCCCTAAATTGATTAAGTTTAATGGGACTTGGGATGATAGTCCCATGAAGCATATCATAACATTTATGATGGCATGTATTGATTGGGAATAGGATGAAGGCATGATGTTTAATATCTTTTCTTACTCTGTGTGAGATAAAGTTCTCATTTTGTTCTAGAATCTACCTCTAGATTATATTTCTAGCTTCTAGTTCCTTTTGGATGGCTTTCTCTAGTAATTAAATATCTCTATACCATATAACCTTGACATCCAATCACTTACCTCCATGGTTTATGCCAACGGTGAGTCAAACTTTGACTTTGTACATAGGTGGCATTCAACCATCCATACATGCAAGATAAGGTTCTTAGATGATCAAATTTATGATATGTTCATGCAATAATTAAGGTAGGAGGTTTACCTTGAGGTCCTCAATTATGAACATACCTCATATGATGAAGCTATTAATGAGTATTTGAATATTGAAGCCTTTGAGGTGCATTTGGGCATTAATCCTGTGTTGACCCAAAAGTCATCCTCTTCATGTGATCACAAATGTAACATGACCAATAATGGTGTCACTAATTCTCCTTGAGATAAGGTCAAGAAGGATAGCTATAAGGTCAATACTCTGAGTAAAAGGACAACTAAAAAGAAGGCGTCCAAAACAAGCACCATGAAACTAAAGATGGTTATCCCTTATGACCTCACCAAGTTTTACAACTTCCATCAGATGAAGGGGCACTATGACAAATTATGCCACCCAAAAGTTTGGTATACAAGCCTTTCCTCCATTTTAGAGTTATTCACTTGTAGAACCCAACCAAAAATTGAATGTGTTAAAGGAGCCTCTACCTGAGCATGAAAAGGAAAATAAGAGGAAGAAGAAGAAGAGGAGGAAGAAGAAGTCCAAGGCTAAGGCCCATCATTCCCCTTCTTGCTATTTTACCTTTTATGACTCCTCTTCCTAGGTTGAATTAAAAGGGAAGGACAATAATGAGAGTGGTAAGGTCATTACTGCTATTGACATAGACTTTATTAGGTTTGAGTACTTTGTCAACATGCACTCAGTTTAGGAAATGAACCCCATTGGAGATGCTAGTGGTACAGGGCCTCCTACCCATCCCATAGGGGTAGGGACCCATAAAGTTAGATTTGAATTTTTGTGTAACATCCCTCCCAAGGATATAAAATGTTTGTACTCCATCATAGAGGAGTTATAGGGTCTCTCAGTTGGGATCTCCATTTGGGACCTTCTTCACCATTTCCCTGAGTAAAAAGGGATCATCTTTTATGAGACTTGGTCTCTCTCACAAGGGTCCATTTTAGGATGATGTCAAAGTTTTTTTCAACTCCAAATTTTTTAATCACCCTCATCATCCCACATTATCTTTTAACCTTGCCTCATTATCAGATGATTCAATTCTTGAAAAGAGGGCTAGGTTCATGCTCTACATTGAGACCTCCATTGATAATTATCATGTCAAGAGATGCATCATTGAAAAAGGAAACATGTTGAACATCATGCCCCTATGTGAATTAAATGAGCTTAGGATTAGTTGGAATCTCTTTTATTCCTTACACAACTATGTTGGTTTCAATAATGACATAATTGTACTGATGAGAAACATGAAGCTTCAGGTCAATTTTGGTGCCAAGATATTCAAGATTGAATTTTATGTGTTAGATTTAGATCTCTCATAAAACATGATCCTTGGCCATCCCTAGACCACTACCGTGAAATCCATCACATCAATAATGTTTTACATGGTCCAGTTCATGCATGAAGGTAAGGTTCATACCATGGAGGTAGACTTAGATCCTTATGAATTTATATATGCTTAGATAAATACCTCTAATGAGACTTTGGATATATCCTCATGATTCCATATGGTTTCAATCAATACTCCCACCTCTAAATATTTTTGAGTATTTTGATCTGGTTGAGTACTAATCAACATTCACTCCTTTAGAGTTTGGCATATGTTTACCAGCTCCCTCTCCTACCTTATAGTGCCAAGTTATATCTTCCCTTCTCAAAGACATTTTTTAGGACATCTCTCCAAATTTAGATATTCTCCTCTCATTTTTATTCTCCCATCAGAGTATCATCTCTCTCAACACATCTCCCATGGAGACTAATATAGTCATTGAGTCCGATCTTGAGTCCTATTCCATCCAAGGTATATCACACAACCTTATCAATGAGAGAATATATTAAAATAATATCATAATAATGCATCATACTCACCAAAATACTCTTATTTTTTTGTGTTATAAGGTCTTTTTCACCAATAATGACCCCACCTTTAGTACTCCTATGTTTTGGGTCATGACTAGTGAACCTAAAGATATGGATGCTCCATATCTTTATTTCCACCTTTTTCCTATTTTTTGACCTATTTTTAGGCTAAATATTGGCCTAAATTAGGGGAAGGCATCTTTTTATTGTAAATTTATGGCCTACCCAAATCCATGACCTAGACTATAGCTTATCCAAAATTGCCTATTTTTGCATTTGGATGCTGTACAATGGCTAAAAATAGCTAGTTTTAGAAGGCTCTTTCTCTTGGTTTCCTTATATAAGATCCAAAAAAGCCAAATTGTATTATTATTATTATTCATTATATCATATCTCTCTTCATCTTTGATTACCTCTTGATCCCTAGACTCCTTTTGTATCTTCTTGCTTTCATCTGGACATCCTTATAGTCCTTCACCTCTCTTGGTCTGTTCTTGATTCATAGGAGTTATTCACCTCTATTGAGCTGCTCTAATACATGATTTATGTTTCATAAAATATATATAACTCTCCCCCTTAGATATTCACAAACTTATAATTGATTACAACCTAGATTGGTTCATCTACTACTCAGATGTTCCTGCTTGCATTATTTCTTTCTCTTGGTTCCTTCAATTAACATTACACCTAATTTATGCATTTGGATTGGCCTATACATCCCTTTATTATTATTATTAATTCACATCTAATAGATTTTTGATAGTGGATTGGATATAGATATACACTACATCTTAGTATTATTCCACATTAGATCAAACTTGGACTCATGGTTAGAAGAATTCTTGCATTGTGTTTGAGCATGATCTGATGCCCCCTTATTGTATAAAGTGAAACTATTTTGATAGCTTAGTGTAGTATATTAATAGGGTTAGATATTACATTCTAATATTATATTAATTTATAAACAAGTATTTAGCTTAGATTTATGAATCATATATGCATTTTAACTTTTAAAATGTCTTTTTTTCAAAATCATCTTTGATTTCCATAGGGCTATATGCTTCTAAATTGTTCTCTTTGCTTGTTAGTTTTCAATTATTTATGTAGTTTTATTTATCATTATTTATGCATTTAATTTCAATCCCTTTTTTTATTTATTTACTATCTTTAGATCTGTTAGAGATACTTGAATCCTTTGTGCACTTGATCATGCTAGCCCAAACTTGGTTTATGAGTCTATCTATAGCTTGGTGCAAGGTGGAAAATTAGATAGCCTCTATAGATAATGAGTATCCCATAGATACCTTAAGAATATTATAATTATAGGTGTTTTATTAAGTACCATGTGTACCCCCTACCAAACCATAGTAGTTCCATTTAGATTATTGGAGTTATAAATGGGATTCAACATCACATTGTTTGAAATTATGAAAATGTTCTACTGTAAGTTTTGGCACCTTATGGATATTGAAAGACATGAAGAATGCATCTTTTAATTGTGAAAAATTAGTTAAGGAACATCTTGGTAGGATATATAAGCAATTATGATCCTCATTGGAGATGATCACATAGAAGACTTTGAGTAGTAATTTTTCATTTTTTGCCCATTGACCAAAAGAATGTACATAGTCAATTATGTGGTCCAATGGGTCCTTATGACTCAAAAAGAGAGGTAAATTTGGTAGTTAAAAATATTATGGATAAGGATATTCAAGTATACATTGTGTAAGAGGTTGATTGTTGAATGAGGTAACATTTGCATTAGTATTATGGAAATCAATTTGCATTTAAAGTATAAAAACCCATTTTTGAAGATCCCCAAGAGTTCTCATCATATAAATAAGACATTCCTCTTATCATTTATTAGAGTCACTACTTATATTGAATATAATAATATGAGTATCATCATACTAATGGATAAAAAGTACAAGTTTTGAATCACTAAATTTAGGATACTTTGATAATGGTATTGGATCTATGAATGGTGGTACCATTGGTACATCATTTGAAGATCCTGGTTCATTATCTTTTGGTAGAGATATATCAACTGGTATTGGAGGAGATTTTATAAAGGTACCTTTTTTTGGTATGGTATCCTTTTTCATGATTCCTTATTCCTAGTATGTCACTTTAGGTTTACAATGATTACATATTCATAGTGTCTTAAAACTATTTGGTAAAGATGCTATGATGTCTTGGTTAACCTTTTGAAAATTTAAAATGTCAAATGAAGGGAAAAGAGAATCATCACCCTTGATGATGGGGTCATTATTTATAAATGTTATAATTATGGGGGTTTGAATTAATTAATGTGAAGGAATGTACCCATTATAAGTAATTTATAAATCAATCATAATTTCTTTATGTATTTGTTAAAACTTTTGATGATCATATGAATCAAAATCTTGGTCATATATACCCACTTTTATAATAGAATGTGTAAGAAGGGCATGATTATATGACTTTCTTTGTTGGTGTGTCATTGATTTTTCCAAAAATCCTAAGCCTTTCTAATATGTATTATATTTTAGAGATATAGGGTGGAGATTACCTTGATCATGTTTGCGCAACACTTATCCTTTATACCCATATTTCATAAAATATAAGAGGCCAAAATGATATTATGGTGGTTCATGAAGTAAAAATAAATGCTCTTTATCTTCCTTAAGATGGATTAACTCATCTCTTGAAATGGTGGGATCATGGACCTGATTAGAGGTACGATAGCTAGAACCATTCAGATATTTGAGATTAGATGCTTTAGCATTTTTAAGGATACAAGAGTAATAAAATTTTACCCATTGTTTGATAGAAATATGGAGAGTTTCATAATAATAGTCACCAAAGAAATCAATATCATCCATGATAAGTGAGATAAATAATACAAAGATTAGGATGACATGTAAGAAACATCCTATAGTGTATGCTTAGGAAAAAAGATGTTTAAAGACTAGGTTCACCTACTATTTAACCCTAGATTTGGGGGATCTAGGGTTGAATGGGGAAGAGATAGAATAGGGGCTAAAGATGTTAGACTATCTCTAAAGTAGGATAATTGTTTGCAAAACTTAGATAAACATATAATGAATTTATTATACTAAGATGATAATAATAAAAAGTAAAACTATGTTAGATATAATAATGAAAATAAGATACTTAGCTATTTTTGATGCTATTACAGATATTGACCTATAATAAGCATAAATTGGACTAGATTTGAATTGTATAATAGTCACATGATGCTAAAAATTTGACCTCTATATTTTGGGACACTTGCATCAACCTGGGATGGTTATGTTGATGCTACTATCTAACTAAAATGTAGGTGTTGAGTAAAAAATGCCTATTAAAACTATATGTAACCACTTCGATGCTTCTATATTTTTTGTTGTCTTTGCTCTAGTGTATTTATATCTAGGTCATGGACTATCACTCCTTGTTAAATAGAAAAACCCTAATTCTTAATATTCATATTGGTTGTGGGAAAAATGGGTTAGGGGTACATGATTTTGACCTACCCCAAAGACCCCTCTATCAATGAAAACTTATTACATATTTTATAGTTTGAAGAGGGCCTCAGACCTATGTAGATCTTCCCTACATGCTGGCTTGTGTGTGAATCATGCAATGTGTGATAAGAAAGTAAAAAAATGAACTAGCTTTTAACTTGGAAAACATAGATCTTAGGCTTATCCTTCAGTAATTTAGACCTATAGATGTGTTGTCCCTATGAATTATATTAAAATAGGAGAAATAGGGAAGCTTTATCCACTTGAGTGTTTTATAGAATGTTTTTGATAGGTTACTATTATGGCATAGAATTTAACCCTTATGGGAGTGTTATTTAGTATATATTAATCCTAACCATAATATTGGAGCAAACTCAAGCTATGGGTATCCTAAGTGAGGTTGAACCTTAAAAAATGACTATCTTTCTCTTGGTAGATCACCTAAACTAATGATTCTACTTGGAAAAAGGGATAAAAATGGGGTATGCAAAAACTAAGAGAGATAAATGGGGTGATTCACTAAATTTAAATGACACATAATCTTGAAACCAACACTAATTCAACATAAGACAATCCTTACTCACACAATCTCACAAACTAGCTAGTTTGTATAAGTATTTCTTAAACTAGGCTCACTAAATAATCAATGAAATAAAGAGGTTTTCTAAAACTCACACCAAACATCCACTAATGGTATAAAAATCACAATTTCAGACCTATAAATATCTTGAAAACACCTAAAAATAGGTAAGAAATAAGGAAAATGGACATGGAATAACACTTCTTCATGAAGTCATCATGCACAAGCTTGTTAAGCACAAGTTAAAGGCAAGAGATAGGTGAAAAATAATCTTATTAATTCAAAAGTTAGTTATTAAATTTTTTTGATAGGGTTTTTGCCTTATCAAATGAGAGTCTCATTTTTTTTATAAATGGGGGTGAAATGGGAGATGTAGGAGAAAACGAGAAACAAGAGAGGAGAAGCACACAATTAAAATTTAATAAATGAGACAACCACTTTTGATGAAGTCTCAACCACTATTTATCAATTAAAACTAATCCTTTCTCAACAAAATAACCCTCATTAGTCCAAATAGTCTTTAACCTCTCTCATTAGCTTAAAAACACACTAGAAGAAAAGATTTTTTTGAGGATGATGATGTCATGATCTACTCAAAATAGAAAAGTCTCCAAAGAGTTTAAAAATGTATTGAATGATCCACATGCACTCTCCAACCACAAAATATCTCTCTTGGACTTCTATGCAAGCCTCCACTTACCTTCTATAAGATTCTTGGGTAAAAATTAGTTAAATTAGCATAAAGTTTTTAACTGACCATGGAGGTCGTCTTTTATGTTCACCTTTTGAGGTGTTCTATTTTCAACTTGACTTTTCTCCTCAAAAATACAATAAAATCCATGATACTTATAACCTTGTAGACCCCATTTATGGAGGTCACAATCTTTAGCCACCCTCAACCATCTATCTTGAAAACTTCTCCTAAGGCCATTTGGCACCTTGAAGACCACTTTTGGACCTGTAGAAGACTTATAGACATCTTTGGCATAAATATGATGAAGGAAATGAAGGTTTATAAAAATTTAAATACTTGGATAATTTATCTTGATATGTTCTTTACATTATTAGATAGTCACTTGAACTCATTCATCTGATGTCCTTTTTAACACTCCTTTCACAATCACGAATCTTCCCTTACTCGAAACCCTAAACATAGGTCCACTATAGACAAAAATAAATTGCCTTATTGGTTTTCATATAGTCATAATATCAATGAAGATCCATAGGCTACTTCATCTCTTGATCAAACTTCATAACCTGATGAGCAAACCTTTGCATAGAAATGTAGACTATCCTGAAATCCTCTTCTTACTTGAAATAATGAATACATGAACCATTCTAGGGCCTTTATATATGTTTGAGGGTTTTTGGGAGGTTTGACTGAGCTTTAATGGTGGCATATGATTTTTAAGTATTTACTCTAGTAACCTAGATCATATTTAGATCTCGACATGTCTACCTATGTGGCATTTCCTTACCATGTAATTTATTTTAATTTAAAACATGACCATTATCTCTTTGAACATGTGTCTTCATCCCATGCCGCATGGAAACTTGATCAAATTTTCTCTGTCTATCTCCTCAAGACTCTCTTGGCCATGAATTTCATCGTTGGCTATTGATATTTGATATAGGCTTCTTAGATTATGACACTTGGTAGCCTTGAATGCTTTCTATGTTTATTGACTTATTGAATCAATTTGCACCATCGATTTACATTTTCTCAATTAAACATGCACCATTGATATTTGATCTACATGATCAAATGGCCATCATTGATCTGCTACCAATTCATCATGATTGTGACACATACCATCATCGTGCTCATCTTTAGGATCCTCTGACCTATTGACTTCATGCTTACCATTAGATCTCCATTTATATGATTGAATGCTTGTCGTAGATCTATCTTAACTTATTGACCCCAATATTTAATGTGGATCATCGATCAATATTTGTATGTAAGTATATGCATCATCAATCTTGATTTGGGGGAGTTTGACTTATTAACTCGATTGATCACCCATGTGCCATTGATCTTTGATTTAATCAAGTAAGGTTTCACCACTAGTAAACCTTGCATTTAATCTATACCTTGTTGAATATTTTTTAAATCCAAATGGCTATTTATTATGAATTTAATTTTATGTCCATTGACACATCCCACACTACTAGATCATTTTTGAAGGTTTATATCTTGAGACAGGAGACACACCAAGACACCAAACTTGCAAGGGATATTAATAGCATAAAATACATAATTTTTATGTAATATTTCAACTTTGATTTACTTCCCAAGTACAATTATCAAATGTACAACCAAACTGATCTATTTAATCCTTAATAACCTACAGGGGATGACCTTCACTTGTAATTTTAGACCTATTTCTAGGACTTTTCTTCAAAATTTACAAATTCACCTTAAATATTGCTTAATGTGTTTCAAAATCTTGTAAGTGACATGTTGTAGGGTCATGAGTTATATCTTATACTTTCACCATCAGATCACTCACTCAACTAGAACTCTACTCAACTTCTCACACCATACTAGGACCTCCTAAAATTCTATACCACTTCATCAATTCATGACCAAAAAGTGACTAGTTACGAGGGTAGAAAGTTGTTAAAGGGTTTAAAACAGTGCCCTGATCCATCCAAGAAATTATTTTATATGTAGGCTAATTTTGGCTAACATTTTTGATGACATCTTAGGATTACAAACCTGTTATGCAACATATTAGTTACCTTGTTTGATCCACTAGGAATATGGGGTCATAACTCTTTCTTCCCAGCTAATATGAAACTGATATAAGGTTGTCCCTTTCCAAAAAATCTTCTTGAAGTAATAAGGACAATAAAAACAAAAAAACATGGTACCAAAGGCACTTAGGGAAGGGAAACACATAACTAAAAATATGTGCACACGAAACTTATAAGAAAACATGAAAAACTATACAAAATGTACAATATATACAATGGTTGTAAACTCTTCTAATATCAAAGCTTTAAATTAATCCTATTGAATTGGATGGGTAATACCTTTCCATCCAGTTAAGAAAGATAAAAATCATTATGTTTTTTGCATTCATGGATCAAGTAAGGGCCACTCCACGAGCTATCAAACTTGGTATGTTTGTCTATCTTGGCCTTATTTGAATCCCACTTGAGGACTAGATCCCCTTCTTTGAATTCCCTTTCTATGGCTCTCTTGTCAAATGATTTATTGACCTGAGTTTTCCATGACTCTAGCTTCTTCATTGCAAGGTCCCTTATTTCTTCAAGCTACATGAGCTCTACCATCCTCATACTCATAAGTTCACTCTCCATTAACTCAAGGTGATGGGCTAAATCCAAGGCAGCTAATTGAAGAGAGATGGATAATTTGGACTCCCTTCCATATACAATGACAAATGGTGAGTTACCAATGGAAAATTTGGGAGTCACTTTATCACCTTATAAGGCTATCATTAACTTTGTGTGCCACACTCTCTAATTTTCTTCCATAGTCCTCTTGATGATCCGTAACAAGTTTTTGTTTGTTGAATATACTATTCCATTAACTTGGGGGTAGTAATTTGAGGATATATTAAGGTAGATGCTGAGCTGAAGTGCTTAATCACTTATCCTCATGCCAACAAATGCTAAGGTATTATCTAAAATTATTATTGCTGGTACACCAAATCTCATTACTATGCTATCATAGAAGTCCAACACTACTATTTCATTGGCTTATTTCAAAGAAATTAATTCCACCCACCTGGTGAAGTAATAAATAATAGTGAGTATCCATTTGTGTCCTCCACTAGAAAGTGGATTGATCATTCCTATGAAGTCCAAAACCCACTACATAAAGCGTTGTTCCACCTAGATTGGGTTGAGAGGAAGGGCTACCAATCTTTGCTTACCTATCAAGGGATCACACTTTTGACATTTTTTCACCCATGCATAGGAATACTTGAAGAGGCTAGGCTAGTAATAATGAGTTATCATCACTTTTTATGCTATAGTCCTTAAAATTAAAATGGCCTCCTTAGGCCCATCATGAAATTACTTAAAGAGCCTTGTCATTTGGTCATTGTTAATGCAGCTAAGAAGCACTTCATTGAGGCCATTTTTGAATATAACCCCATCAAACAATAAATAAGGTGTAGAATGAAGTATAAAATACCTTCTTTTTATTTTATCTATACCTTATGGGTACTCACCTATTATAAAAAAATATGTCATATCTTGGAGCCAACTAGTGTGAGGTGGAGATGCATCTGTTTGTGAGTCATCTTGTGCCATCAAGACAACCTCTTTATCTTCCTAAATGTTATCAACCATATGTTAAAATATGCCTTTGAATCTCACTAACTTAGTGACCTTGATCTCCACATCATATTCTATGACCTTAGCAATCCAATCATCCCTCTTCTCATTCAAGTCTTTATTAAGAAAGAAGTCCCTCACTCTAGGATGAGACACCATAATATAAATCCTTTTATTAGAGAACATTGATGTAAACTTTTTAAGGTTTATTACTATTGTAAGGACTTGATTTTATACAAAAGTATACATTATTTTGTATCCTTCAAGCCCTTGATTGAAAAATTAATTGGATTCTCAAGTCCTTCACCATTCTTATTCATTAGTATAGATGATATATTGTCAATATCAACAAACGTATATAATATGAAATCCCTTGAGAAGTCAAGATTCATGAGTGTGGGTGCTTGGGAAATGGCTTGCCTGATATCTTCAAATGCTACTTTACCTTCATTAAACCAAGTAAACACTTGGTTCTTCTTCAACATAGCAGTGATGGGTTTGACCAAGTTGGAAAAACTAAGTATAAACCTTCTCATGAATTTTATTTTCCCAAGGAAACTCTGGAGTCCTTTCTTGTACTTGGGTAAGGATAATTCCAAGATGGCACTTATTCTATCAGGGTCAATACCTAATCCCTAATTTGAGATAATATGTCACAATATTTTTCCTTCATGGACAAAAAACACACATTTCTTGGGATTAAACGAGATCCCATATTCTCTATATCTTTCAAAGATCCATATTAGGTGATCCAAGTGTTCACTATCCTTCTTGGAGAAAATTGTTATGTCATCTAAGTATACCAACACCATATGATATAACAAGCCTTAAAAATTCATGTCCATTTCTCTTTCGAAAGTATCCCCGACATTTACTAAGTCAAAATGCATCTATTAATAAGCCTATGTGCACCACTTTATGGTGAAGGCAATCTTGTATTGGTCCTTTTCCCTTACTAGCACCTAGTTATATCTTGAGTAACCATTTAAAAGAGAAAATCATTTCAAACAAGTAAACATTTGAAGAAGTTTCTAAATAGATGGTAAGGGGTACTAATATTTCAAAGAGACCCTATTCAAGTATCTAAAGTCAACACATAACTATATCCCCCCATTCTTCTTCCTCACAAGTATTAGGTTGGCTACCCATGAAGAGTGATTGATGGGAAAGATGATATTGGATTCAATCAATTTAGTTAATTATTTCCTCATTAGATGTTTAATTTTGGGGTTGATAGGCCTTTTATTCTACTTGATAGGCTTGGCATTATCCTCCAATTCTATAGTGTGCTAGGATAACTTGATATCAAAGCCTCTCAGATCAATGTATTCCCAAGCAAAGCTATTTGAATATTCCTTAAAAAGTTCAACAACATCATGCCTTTATACCTTAGTAATTATCTTTACAAGCATGAAAATCTTGTCTTTGAATATAAGGATCTTTCATAGTTCTCCTCATCAGTTGACATAACTACTATGTCTTTCCTCATACGATCTCCTTCATGGAAAAGATCTTCAAGGGTGACCAAACCTTTAGGAAATTTTTTAGACCTCAGATAAATAATATGATCCTTATACTGATGCTAAAATTTACCTTGATTCATTGAGGAAAACTCTACCTCTTGCTATAATAAACAAGCAATCTGCTTATCACTCTCGAAGACCTACCAATGAGATTCATTATCTATCACTAATGGTCTTACCACCACATTAACATGTGGCATCACTTTGGAGTTCTTCAACTCAATTTTGATGTTAAACTTAGATCCTATAACTTATAACCTATTAGCATGCTAGTTTTGGTTCTTTTGCACTGCTTGGATGTTGAAGACCTCAAAGTCTTCAAGTATATCCCATACTCTATGTTTGTAGGATTTCATCAAGGGATTCTTTGTGATGTTTTGGCCTTTGACTTGATGAAATATCACCTCAATATCACCATATACTTGTAACTACTTGATTCCACTCTTAGTAGCCCATTGAAGGCCATGGATAGGGTCCTCATACTTAGCTACATTGCAAGAACAACCAACTTATAACCTGTATGAAGAGAAATGCTTATCATTGGAGGGAGATACTAGAATTATACCTACACCTACCCCATGTTTTCTCCTTAACCCATAAAAGAATAAATTCTAAAAACCACTAGTGTCTTCCTGTGTCTTAGTGAGGGATGATATGGACTCATTTTCCTCATGAAAGAAATAAACTCCTATATCTCTTTCTTCAACACCTTCCAAAGGGTCAATTATCTAATTTTCACTCTATAACTCATCCAATAACATATAAGGTATGCCTTAAGGATGGGTGTATAGTTCTTAACCAACTAGGTATTCATCTTAATGAAGAATGGTATAATTAATGTTTTGGATATCTAGCTCATAAGGTTTAATGTGAAATTGTGCAATAGGAATAGCTTTGATGGATACCTTAGTTCCATACCTTGTCTTGAAAGCTAGTTAGGACCAATCTACTGCTAGATAGCCCCCAATTTTTATTATGAAGTATCTAGATAAGCATATATCAAAATGAGAAGGCACATATAGAATCACCACATATTAAGCCATTAAAACACTAAGAGAAGCATGCAGGGTCAAGTTGAGACCTCTAATAATACCAACTAGTTTGCTTAAAGATTGATCAAGATGCAAAAATCCCTTAGATTGGGGTTCATACTTCAAACCAAGCTGATCTACTATTGAATTTGGCATAACCCAAGTACTTGATCCATTGTCTATGATGAAACTATGCACTAAGGAGTCACCAATTATTATATAAATATAGAAAGGAGGAGGTTTGACCACCTTATTTGATTTTCCTTCATTAGGTCCTTTGGTTGCATTGGTGAGAACTATATTTTACTTTCTTAGTGGCTTCTTAGAAACATTGATCTTTGAAAAACCCTCTTGAAGGATATCCACTTGACTAGGCATAGAAAGCATGTCCCACATTGGTACACTCACATTGGACTTAGTCATTTGTTCAATAATATTGATGGGTAAACCAACAAACTTTTCTTGTACTTTGGGAGACACAATTGTGTTTTAAGTTTGTGATTTTTGGGGCACAAAGGCATTCCATTGATTCTATTTTTTTTGAGTTATTGGGACCTTTAGAGTAGTAGTAGGTTATTTTAGATTTGATAGTAATGGATTAGTAGGAAGAGGCTCTTTGACTACTTCATAGTTACCATCCATGTTCCTTATTTTGAACCTCATATTAGCTACCAGTGGAATATATGATTGGATAGAAATTATCTATTGATTGAGTACAAAGAACTCTTCTTGCTCATATTGAACTATTGTAGCACCCAATTAGTTTGGTCCTTCATTAAGGATCTCACCTTATTGAGGATCTTCTAGTTTTATCATCATAGGTACTTCTATGTTTTGAGCCATAAGAGCTTGATTATATCCATATCTAGCACTCAACTACCATTGGTCATTGAAAGCCTGATTAAACTTAGTGTTTGGGATAATGGATTGACTAAATGATTGATTTTAAGGCATGGTACCTTTACCTTCTTGATCAATGTTGTTCTAATCAAGGAATAAAGTGTTATAAGTGCTTGCAACATTCAGATTGTAGTTGGTTTTCCTAGCATATTTAGGTTACCTCTGACCTTGGCCTTGTCCATGGAAATTTCATTTTTAGGGTGGCCTATTTGCTTGATAAGACTACTACTAAGGCTGATATGGAGATTGATAAGGTCTACTAAATTAATTTTAATACCTCCTCACATTCACCAATTCATTTCCAAAGGATTGAAACATGCTCTTAAGCTCTTGGAAATTCTTATTTTCTTGAGAGTCACTAGATTGACTAGTTAAATCCTTTTCTTGATTTAGTGTAGGTATGGAAATAAGTGTTTGAATAATAGAAATGATAAAAATGGGAGGAATGATGAGAGGAGGTGGTTGAATCTCAAACAACAAAGGAATTAGTGGCCTAGGTTTAATCTTTCTAACTTGTACTAGACTATTCTCTACTTTGATTGCCATGTCATAAGCATCTGGTAGTCTATTTACTCCCATAGACTGAATCATTACTATAATATCATTATATATATATTTTAGATAGTAATGAAAAGCATAGTTAGGATTAGGCCTGATAGAGATTGGAATCATGTCCCATGTATTCTAAAACCTATTATTGAAATCTTGCATAACCTCGTGAGGAGCCCTCTTGATTGTGGTTAGCTATTTTGAGAGTGATAAGTGATCACTCTTGTCTTCAAACCTTTTGCATAAAGCACATCCTAACTAATCCCATGATATGATGGATTTATCAATAAGGTTTCTATACTAGTCCAAGGATTTACCCTTAAATGAGATGGCCAATAATTTGATAGACACATTCTTTTCAATGATGTCATGAATATTACAAAAGTTGGATATATCTCTAAGGTGATCAGAAGAGGTTGTTAATTGGTTTCCCATGAAGTAAGGAAAACTTTTAATAGATTTCATTGAAATAGGATCATACTGGTTGAGGTTCAAAGGAATATTACAATTTAAATCACAAAAGGGAAAGCTTTAGGGGCTACCACAATAGTGAAAGGACGCAACAAAGATCTTATTATAGAGGTAGATTTTGAAATTGGTTTAGGAGGAAAATTTCCTTTGTAGGGATGAGTGTTAGAAAAACTCAGCCTTATTACTATGTTAAAGGTATTTAAATAAATTAAAAAATAATACCTCTATAAGTTGATCTTGTAGTGACCTTTGGAATGAAACATAGTTACTATTATGTTACTATAATGTTGAGTGTTCTTTGAAGTCACCAAATACTAAAAGATGAAAGCTATAACTGATATAAATTGATCAAACTAGCATCAACCATTAATCAATCTTATTCAAAAGTGGTACCACTAGGCATGCCAAAAACTATTATGGCATATAATTTCACCCTTGTGGGATAGTTTTTTAGGCTATCTAACTCCCAACCACATTATTGGAGGAACCTCAAACTATTGGTATCTTGTAGTAAGGTTGAACCTTCAGAGAAGGCCGACTTCCTCTTGATAGATCACCTAAACTAATGCTTCTACTTGTAAAAGGGATATAAAGGGGGTATAGGGTGACTAAGAGAGATAAATGGGTTGATTCACCAAATTTAAATGACAGATAAGATTGAACACTAATTCAATATAAGATAATCCTTTCTCAAACAATCTCACAAACTAACTAATTTGCTTAAGTATTTCTTAAACTAGGCTCACTAAACAACCAATGAAGCAAAGAGGGGTTATAAATATCACACCAATCATCCATTAATTGTATAAATAGAATAATTTTAGACTTGAAAATAGCTTGAAAACACCAAAAAATAGGAAAGAAAGAAGAGAATGGACATGGAAGAACACTTCTTCACGAAGCGATCAAGCATAAGCTTAATAAACACAAGTTAAAGGAAAGAGATAGGTGAAAAAAATATTATTGCTTCAAAAGGTAGTTTTAAAATTTTTTGATAGGGTTTTTGTTGGAAATATTGTCATTGATGTCAAAGGTTTAGTATTATTGGTGATAAAGGCCCCATTGCATTTAATGTTGTTTATCTTGGCTAATATGAGTTAATATTTATTTAATATTAACAAATATATTTTTGGTTGCATATGAGACAAAATAAGGGCCCATGGAGAAGTTGAAGAGTCATGGGATAAAGACAAAAGAAGGATGGGATGAATTTTACCATGAAGAGTCATCTTGGGAAATACCAAGAGTCACCAAGTGAAGACAAAAGAGTAAAAGGCAAATTTCTCATGAAGGGACACTTTAAGGAATACGAAAAGTCACCAAAGATAAAGACAAAAGTGGTAAAGACGTTTTTGGTCATGAAGGGTCACCACATGACTTTTAAAATGCTTGGATATGAAGGGTCATCCAAGATTGGTGCCATTTTCCATGAGGATTGAAAGGTCACAAAGGGGGAAGGCCAAAGGTCATTTGGAAAGCTATAAATAAATGTTTGAGTAGCCATTTGTAATGTGGAAGTCAGAGGTTGATTTGATATTGTAATATCTAGCTTAGAAGAGCAATTGTGAGAGATGATTTATATTTGTTATATATAGCTTAAAAGAGCAAAAGTGAGAGAGAGGAAGAAGATGTTGTATTGATCTATCATTTGTTGAGATAGCAACATTGAGAGATAGGTGTGTGGTATACACAAAGGGGTTGGTGCTCCTATGGGTTGGTGGTCACAAATTGTTGCTGAGTTGGTGCTTGACAAAGGGGTTGGTGCTCTTGTGGGTTGGTGCTCAAGAATTGTTGCTGGGTTGGTGCTCAGAAAAGGGTTTGGTGTTCCTATGGGTTGGTGTTCATGAATAGGTGCTGGGTTGGTGCTTGGTAAAGGGGTTTGAAGCTCCTGTGGGTTGGTGCTCACAAATTGTAGCTGAGGTTTGTACTTGGCAAAGGGGTATGGTGCTCCTATTGGGTTTTTCTCATGAATATATTTGAGATTGATTCTCCATGGTTTTTCCCACATTAGGTTTCCATGTTATATCTGGTGTCTCTCTCTGTCTTGTGTGATGTTTATTGTTTGAGTTTTATTACATATCTTGAATGTTTGATTAAGTGGAATTTGATAAAGGGAAAGTTTTATAAGATATATAATATAATGATTTACCCCCCCCCCCCCCCCCCCCCCACCCTCTTAGTATATTTCATGCTTAAAAATTGGTATCAGAGCAGGTTCCTTTTTGAAAAGTTTTACAGCTTCAAGGTAGATCAAGAAAGCATGATGGCTGGGTCATAGGAAGGATTTTCTACAAATAAGGCACCTTTGTTTGATGGAATGAATTATGATTTTTGGAGCATGAGAATGAAGGTTTATTTGATGGCCCTTGGATTCAACATATGGAAATCAGTGGTGGAGGAATATGAAGAGCCATAGACATCTACAATTACTCTAGCAAAAAAGAAGGCAAGTGAATGTAATGCTATTTTATGTGGTTTACGTGAATCTGAATTTGTTAAAGTTATGCAATGTAAATCTACTCATGAAACTTGGGTAAAACTTGAGAATATTTACAAAGGTGATGGAAAGGTTCAGCAAGCTAAGTTGTAGACTTTTAGAAGGCAGTTTGAAAGTTTGAAGATGGAAGAAGAAGAAGATATAACAAGTTATCTCTTGCAAGTTGATCAAATAGTAAATCAGATTCAAGGTCTTGGAGAAACATTGGAAGAGTTAATGGTGGTGCAAAAGGTTTTGAGATCTCTACTAATGAGATATGATGTGAAGGTTTCGGCAATTGAGGAGATGAAGAATTTAGCAAAGTTGAAGATGGATGAGCTTCATGGTATTCTCACGGCATATGAGATGTAGACAGAACAAGATAAACCCTCAAAGAGAGAAGTGGATTTCAAGACATCAAAGAAGGAGAAAGCTAAGATTAACGAATCAAGTGATAGTTCCAGTGATGATGAAGATGACAACGAAGCACTTTTCATTTGCAGGCCAAAAAGAGGAACATGTAAATATCAAGGAAACTTACCATTTAAATGTTTTAATTATGGAAAGATTGGACATTTTTTAGCTAGATTCCCAAATAAGGTTAAAGATGATGATGAAGAAAATCCTACATACAAGAACAATTTCAAAGGAAAATATAAGAAGGGATTCAAGAAGAAGAGCATGTATTCTAAAGATCCTAACTCAGGTGAAGATAGTGGAGTTAGCGATTCAGAAGAAGAAGAGATTATATTCATGGCTATACATGAAGATGATCAAGAAGAAGAAGAGGAGGAAGATGAATTAGATATGGAAGGAGAACTCAATTATGCCCTAGAAGAGTTAGAAGTTGTTCAGAAGAAGAATCGAAGGTTAAAGTGCCAGATCGAGAAAAATGAACAAGAGTCAAAGGAAATGATTGAAGATCTACAAGCACACTTTGAATAAGCCAAGAAGAATGAAGAAGATCTCACAACACAGTTGGAAATAACAAGAAAAGATTGTGAAAGGTATGTTATTGAAATTGCCTCTTTAAAAGAAGATATTAAGAAAGTAGTCAGTGATAAAGAAGTCAGTGATTCAAAATTTGAAGATAGCACTAACATGCTGAATAAGATATTAGAAAGTCAAAAAGCATATTCAATTAAAATAGGGATCAGATTTGAAAAGAAAAAGAGCTATGCTGAAGCTATTACACAAGAGGACACAAAAAGGAGAGAAGTGAAGAATACAGAGGACATTCCAAATAGAGAAGGCTAGAAGGAACAAAATTGCAAAAGGCAATCAGGTCAAAGATATACAAACATGTCTTATTTTTATGGCTATTGTTTTTATTGTAATGGATATGGTCACAAGAAATTAGAATGTAGAAAAAGAGCTAACAATTTTAGAAATAAGGAGAAGGAAAGTCAAGTAGAGTCAAGCAAAATCCACAACTCTTTTGCTCCTCTATAAAGCTTTGATGAAGAGACCATAGTTTGGTACAAGTGCAACAACTATAGACACATAGCTTGGTATTACAGAAGCGTGTTCAAGTCAGTCAAGAAGGATCAAAGGTTCAAAGCTCCATTCATCAAGAAGAAGAATCATAGTGTCAAAGATCCATTCATTAGGAAGAAGGTTTAGACATGTACATGGCAGAAGAAACAACATGAAGATTCTATGATAGTGCAGATAGCTCTACATGTGGGAGTTAAAAATCAGCCATGGTTAATTGATAGCGGATGTTTAAGGCATATGACAGGAGATAAAAGTGAGTTCATTTCTCTAAAGAAGATTAATGGTGGTATAGTGAGGTTCGAAGATGAAACCACTACCAAAATAGCCAGAAAAGGTACTTTGAGTTTGGATTATGGTAGAACTAAGACTAAAAATGTTCTGTATGTAAAAGGTCTTAAGCATAATCTGTTAAGTGTTAGTCAAATTTGTGATCAAGAATACACATTAAGGTTTCATGCTGAAGGTTGTGAGATTAGAATAAAATATTCAAATGAGTTGATTGCAGATGCTCAAAGGACAGGGAAAAATGTGTATGTATTGTCAGATATCTTCTCAAAGGCATGATCAAAGGATACATTCAAAGATCGGCGAGAGGAGTTGGGAGTAATTTTTATTACTTCCTGCCATTGATGTTCAACATCAAGTGAGGGGGAGCTAAGTGTTAGCTCCAAGTAGGCCCTTTGCCATTGATGTCAAAGGGGGAGAATAACAGGTACAGGTACAGGTGCCAAAAATAGGTACAGGGAATAGGTACAGGTTGCTACAATAAGGGGGAGTCACTATATGTTTTCAAATGATGGTATGTGTAGGTGACAGGATGTGGCAGTTTTAGTATTGAGGTTGCCATCAATGACAAAGAGGGAGATTGTTGGAAATATTGTCATTGATGTCAAAGGTTTAGTATTACTGGTGATAAAGGCCCATTGCATTTAATGTTGTTTATCTTGGCTAATATGAGTTAATATTTATTTAATATTAATGACTATATTTTTGGTTTCATATGAGACAAAATAAGGGCCCATGGAGAAGTTGAAGAGTCATGGGATAAAGACAAAATAAGGATGGGATGCATTTTCCCATGAAGAGTCAAATTGGGGAATACCAAGAGTCACCAAGTGAAGACAAAAGAGTAAAAGGCAAATTTCTCATGAAGGGACACTTTAAGGAATACAAAAAGTCACCAAAGATAAGGACAAAAGTGGGAAAGACGTTTTTGGTCATGAAGGGTCACCACATGACTTTTCAAATGCTTGGATATGAAGGGTCATCCAAGATTAGCATGATTTTCCATGAGGATTGAAAGGTCACAAAGGGGGAAGGCCAAAGGTCATTTGGAAAGCTATAAATAAATGTTTGAGTAGCCATTTGTAATGTGGAAGTGAGAGGTTGATTTGATATTTTAATATCTAGCTTAGAAGAGCAATTGTGAGAGATGATTTTTATTTGTTATATCTAGCTTAGAAGATCAAAAGTGAGAGAGAGGAAGAAGATGTTGTATTGATCTATCATTTGTTGAGATAGCAACATTGAGAGATAGGTGTGTGGTATACACAAAGGGGTTGGTGCTCTTGTGGGTTGGTGCTCATGAATTGTTGCTAAGTTGGTGCTTGGCAAAGGGTTTGGTGCTCATGAATTGTTGCTGAGTTGGTGCTCGGCAAAGGGGTTAGTGCTCCTGTGGGTTGGTGCTCACGAATAGGTTCTGGGTTGGTGCTTGACAAAGGGGTTTGAAGCTCCTGTGGGTTGGTGCTCATGAATTGTAGCTGAGGTTTGTACTTGGCAAAGGGGTATGGTGCTCTTGTGGGGTTGTTCTCACAAATATATTTGAGATTGATTCTCCATGGTTTTTCCCACATTGGGTTTCCATGTTATATCTGGTGTCTCTCTCTGTCTTGTGTGATGTTTATTGTTTGATTTTTATTACATATCTTGAATGTTTGATTAAGTGGAATTTGATAAATGGAAAGTTTTATAAGATAAATAATATACTGATTCACCCCCACCTCTCAGTATATTTTGTGCTTAACAGTTTTTGCCTTGATAAAAAAGAGTCTCCTATTTTTAAAAATGGGAAAAAATGGTAGATATAGGAGAAAAGGTGAAGAGAGAGAGGAGAAGCACACAATCAAAATTTAATAAATGAGACACAAACACTTTCCATGGAGTATCAACCACCTTTTGATAAACTATCACTAATATTTTCTCAAAAAAATAACCCTCATTAGTCTAAATAGTCTTCAATCCCTCTCATTAGCTTAGAAACACACTGGAAGACAAGAATTTTTTGATGATGATGATGTCATGATCTACTCAAAAGGGAAAAGTCTCTAGAGATTTTGAAAATGTATTTAATGCTCTGCATGCACTCTCTAACCACCAAATCTCTCTCTTGGAATTTCATGCCACCCTCTACTTGCCTTCTATAAGATTCTTGGGTAAAAGTTTGTTGACTTAGCATAAAGTGCTTAACTAATCATGGAGGTCATATTTTATGTTTGCCTTTTGAGGTGTTGTATTTTAAACTTGAATTTTCTCCTCAAACCTATAATAAAATACATGATACATACATGCTTGTAGACCCCATTGATGGAGGTCACAAGCTTGAGCCACCCTCAACCAGTTGTCCTAAAAATTGTTCCCAAGGCCATTTGGCACCTTGAAGACCACTTCTAGACTTTTAAAAGACTTCTAAACATATTTGGTATAAATATGATGAAGGAAATGAAGGTTTATAAAACCTTCAATACCTGCATACTTTATCTTGATATGTTCTTTAAATTATTAGAGAGCCACTTGAATCCATTCATTTGGTGTCCCTTTTGACACTCCTTTCATAATCACAACTTTGAAATTAATCCAAACACTAAACATAAGTACATTATAGATGAAACCAATCCCCTCAATAGTTTTCATATAGTCATAATCTTAATGAAGATCCATAGGCTACTTCATTTCCTGATTAGACTTAATAACCTAACTAAGCAGACATTTGCATAGAAATCTAGATTATCTTAAAATCCTTTTCTTGCTCAAAATAGTGAATACATGTAGAATTATAGTTCCTTTTCATACGTCTAATGGTTTTTGGGAGGTTTAAATAATATTTAATGGTGGAATACAATTTTGAAGTATTTACTCTGGTAACCCAGATCATATTTTGATTTGGACATGTCTACCTATGTGGCATTTCCTTGCCATGCTATTTATTTAAATTTAAAACATGACCATTATCACTTCAAAAATGTGTATTCATCCCATGAACCTTGGAAAATTGATCAAATTTAATCTATCAATCTCCTCAAGAGTCTCCTAGACTTGACTTTCATTATTGGCTATTGATATTTGATCTCAGCTTCCTAGATTATGACACTTGTCAACCCTACATGATTTATGTGTTCATTGAACTATTAAATCAATTAACATCATTGATCTATACTTTATTTATTGAACATGAATCATTGATCTTTGATCTATATGATCAAACATGCACCATTGATCTTTGATCTACTACCAATTCACCATGATTGTGACAGATGTCACCATCACATTCATCCTCAGGATCCTCTGACCTATTGACTTCTTTCTCATTGTTAGATCTCAATTTTAATGATTGAATGTGTAACATAGACCTATATTGACCTATTAAACCCAACATTCAATGTGGATCATTGATCAAAATTTGTACATAAGAATACACACCATCAATCTTGATCTAGGGGAATTTGATTTATTGACTTGATTAATCACATGCGTGCTATTGATCCTTGACTTGATCAAGTGACGTTTCAACACTTGGCATCCCTATATTAGGTTTATGCCTTGTTTAATATTTTTTTAATCCAAACAACTATTTATTATGGATTTAATTTGACATCCCCTAGTATGTCCAACACTACTAGATCATTTTTGAAGGCTTATATCTTGAGATAAGAGACACACCAAGACACCAAACTTGCAAGGGATATTCATGGCACACAATACATAATTTTAATGTAATATTTCAAATTTTATTTAATTCATAAGCATACTTACTAAATACACAACCAAATTGATCTGTTCATTCCTTAATAGCCTATAGAGGATGACCTTCACTTGTAATTTTAGACCTAGTTCTAGGCCTTTTCTTCAAAATCTACAAATTAATTTTAAATATTGATTAAAGTGTTTCAAAATATTGAAATTGACTTATGGTAGGGTCATGATGTCTATCTTATCCTTTCACCATCAGATCACTTACTCAACCAGAACTTTACAAGCTCCTCACACCACATTAGGACCTCCCAGAATACTACATTACATCATCAATTTAGGACTAGAAAGGGACTAGTCATGGGAGTAAAATGTTTCTAAAGGGTTCAAGAGAGTGGCCTGATCCATCTAGGTAGAATTTACATATGTAGGCCAATTTTGGCCAACAGATGCCTTGGCCTCTTTTTGGTCTTTTCTAGGTTTGTGCTAGGTGAGGAATGAATGAGGGTTGATATTATATTTAAAATAATCACATTAGATAATATATCATAATAAATCACCTAGGGTGACCTTTAGGATACATTTTATTCAAAAAATAGATGACTTTAGGGCACTGGAAACTTGCATTGGGGTAGGACACTTACATAATCATAAGTGTCTAATTGGGATGCAAGTGTCTAGGCAGCTAAAAAATAGGTGCAAGTCCATAACTTGTAGATATGGAAGACAAGAAAGTTTATAATATTTCAAGAAAGTTATAAGGTTTGAGTCATCAAAATAACATTGGTTAGATTAACCGATAAGTAATTAGGCATAGAGAGATAATGTACATGAGACTTTTGGTAATGGAAAAGGTATAGAAGCTAAATGTACATCCATGATATGATATTGCCAAGTGTATAAGATTGAGGTGCTATATAATTCATAAATAATGTCTATAGTCACATAAAGTTATAAACACTTCATTTAAATCACTTCTATGTATAAATTGTAGTCAAGAAACTTTTCATAGTTGCATGTAGATTTAACCAAAAATCACCAGTAGACCTAATTTAGCTACACATCTATCATAAAAACCCAAAATCACAATGACACATCCTTGACTGGGGGAATGGATCATATTGCATCATTAATATTACCAAGTGCTTCTTGAATTAAACCAACCTTTTGTAAGTGTCTTCACAAGATAATTAAGTGAATACTTGATTGATAAATAAAACATATAAAAATACACCATTCTTTTAATTATTGATTAATCACACTAATCAAGCCTAATCATTCTTCTAATGGAAAATTTAATGAATTTAGAATTATCATTTTCCTAGAATCAAAATTGAATTATTACCTCACATTGGTGATTTTACTCAACTTCATAAATGGAAAAGATAAGGAGTGTAACCTATTTATTACACCCCTCTAACTCACTCTTCCTCTTACACCTCTCTTACACACTCTATGAGGACTAATGAATGGACTTTTCTTCCAACATGCCTTCTGCACTCCAAAAGGCCTTAAATGACATATCTTACAAACTCTTTATGGGTAACCATGAGTTTTTAGATTCATCCTCCACCATTAATCTTGATCTCAAATTAATGGTTCATAAACATCCAAAAATTGTATAAATAAAAAGGCCTTTGGCGACTATGGATAAGATTATTAATGCAAACTTACTCTACCAAAAGTACACAAGGAGTTTTAACTAATTCTCATGCCAAATCAAAGACAAGCCAAGAATCAAGTTTAGATAATGAGAGGTGTTTTCCACACACAAAATATAGCATTGAACAAGACTCTATATCCTACAAGTTGAGCTCAACCTCTTGAGACCAATTCTCAAAAAAATATTCTAAGGAGGTATAAACATTATTTTTGTATTCTAATATACATTTATTACTTTCTTTCCACATATATTAGCCTAAGGATTAGGCTTGAGATGCTATTTCTTCAAGTTTGTTTTGATTTTATTTACTAATAGATTGACTAACCTCACTTTGATTTATAATCTACATAGTGGCATGCCTGGTGGGACCTAAAGGATTCAACACACCTAACAAGTTATTATAGACCATTGACATTCTTCTAATTACCATAATTAACCTAGTAACTAGCTTAATTAACTTATTTTTATTCAAAAAAATATTAATCTTTAATTCAGGTGAAATCAATGATTTCAACCTACTAAATAGTGAATTAAACCCAAAAAATAGAGAATTTACCCTTCCTATCAATAAATTCAACCTGCTAATTAGTGAATTCACACTTTCACACTTTCTATTCTATTCTATTCGTAGGTTTTGGAATTAGAGAAATGACTCTAGAATAGATGAAATGGCTCTATAATTAGTGAATTTGACTTGCCAATTGAAAAATTCACAATTCTACTCTTTTTGTTCTATTTTATTTGTAGGTTTTAGAATTGGTGAAATGGCTCTACAACTAGTAAATTTGACCTGATAATTGATGAATGCACATACTAATACTTTATGTTCTATATGTAGGTTTTTAAATTGATGAAATTACTCTAGAATCAGTGAAATGTATTTGTAATCAATAAATTTGACCTATTAATCAACAAATTCACCCCTACTTATTTTCTATTTTATTTTGTTTTTAAAAATAATGAAATCACTCTGTAAATGGTGAAATTGCTCTACAATCAATGAAATCAATTTTTGACAAAAATTTTAGACCTCAAAAAATCAAATTTATTTCTCATATTAAAACTTTTAACCATTTATTTTGTAGGACCATTGAGAAAACTAGGTTTTAAATTCCAAAGAAAGCACATTTATTTTATTACACATCTCGATTTGAGCTTAAAACAAATTCACATTTGCATATGGGCCATAAGAAAAACCTGTTTATTTTTCAAAGTTATTTCATTTCATACACATTTTTGCTTCTTGATTTGAGTGTCTTATGGGGTTATTTTGCACGTATGCTCTCCTATTTTGGGCATCTCAGAAACAAAAAGTTACTATTTTATTTTTACCTCTATTTTAATTTAATTTATGAGGGGTGGAGTTCATCACCATTTCATAGGTCCTAGGGGTACATTGATTAGGAATTCACATCCTAGAATCATAATAACTCAATTACCTAATGAGGTTTATAGATTGAGGCTATGCCAATGGTATCTTACCTAGAATGTCTCTTAGATCTTGTCTCAACTGGTAGCACTTCACTAAGATCCTTATGACTGTATTGGTCAAAAAGGGATTAGACCCTTTAATGATTGTCCCATCTATTCTCGATGTATAATTGATGAATATTTTTGTGCACACATATTGTAAGCTATATTAGGACCATCTATAAATCTAATTAAAAAACTTTAAAACATTATTTTTCTATTGAAAATCCATTGATGTAGGGGTGAAAAGGTAATAACCCCCAAGGATCACTTTTCATTTACAAACCTTTTAAGAGAAGGGTGGGATTAAAAATCTCATCGATAATTGCAATAATTTCTTTCATGAATCTTAAATTTTATAATCCTCTCCTAAGGAAAATACATTGAAGGTTCAAATGGATGTGATGCAAACCCATGTTGCTTATTAAAATTACCTTGTAATGATTTTTCGTTGTGTTGAAATATTGTATATATTTAAAACCAACTCAAACAAACCAAGTTAAAATCCAAACCATTTTTATACATGAACAAAAAGAAGTTACTCTACCAAAATTGTAGGTCAAACAAAAGTAACATGTCAAACTTGTTCCAAATACCTACCTTTCTTGTCCAACCCACACCATTAGGATGCCTAATTTAAATCAAAGCCTTTTCCTAAACCAAATTGCCAATTTTAAACCAATTCCAAGATTAAATTTCCAAATTCTTGTCCTAATTATGCCATTATGCCATCCAGTTTATTTCAAATCCAATTTCTAAATTCTAATTCTAGTTCCAATTCTAAGTTTATTTCTAATTCCAAAGTCAAGTTTTAATTCTAAGGTTAAACAATTTCAAAGCCAAAACATAACTATTATTCAAATGGTGTCATTATTTCATAAATCTTATTATGATTCTATTCCAAAGCCAAATTACAATTCTAAGGCCAAGTCCCAATTATAGTTAAACTATTTTAAATTCAATCAAAATCGAAGGTCTAAGCCTAGTTTAATCTTGATTCGATATTGTCTAAAGCTAACTTTGTTTTGAGATTCACACATTTTAGAGTCCCAAATGTATAATTTTTTTTTAAAAATAACTAATTCTTTTAATTAGATCAAGTTCAAACATTTCCAACATTCCATGTATTAAACATTTGAACTTAAAACCATTTAACCTAAACTTTGTGCACCCTTTTGGAAACAAGATTGATTCACATACCTTTCCTATTTTGGATACTTACATGAACAAACTTTGATTGAACTATAATTTTTTTGAACACTTGAATTGATAGGCCTAATTAAACATTTAATGTATGCCAAAGTCAAATTTAAATTCAAACCCAAATCAGGTCATCTTTGACTAGGGTCCCATCCAAGCCAAAATTTGGTTCATCTTAAACCATGTGTTAAGACAATCAAAGACAAATATGGTTCATCTTGAACCATGTGCCAAAAATATTAAATCTAAATTCAATTCATCTTGAACCATGCACCAATCTATTCTAGGACAAATCAAGCCTATCTTGAACCATGTACCAAACTAATTCTATACCAAATTATTCTAATTCTAATATGGTTCATCTTGAACCACATTCGAATGCCAAATCAATTATATTTAAGCCAAATCCAATTATTCTAAATCTATCACATGCCAATTCAAAACCACTTCTTGTCTTTCCATTTGAATATCCATCACATGTTAGTTAGGAATGAAAAAGTAATGACATGCATCCTTTCTTTCATTTAAAAAATATATATGCCAATCAACCTTGTTTGGGGCAAATAAAATCAAGACCATTTGGACCAATTCTAATTTATGCCAATCTACCATATTTGGGGTATTTTCCAATAAAATCTAGTCTACCCTACTTAAGGTAATTCTATTCTAGTCTATTTCACCTTGTTTGGGGCCAAACCAATTCTATTCAGAGACCAAGGTATCCCTTATTTGGGTCCCATTCTAATTTATTCCAATCTACCCTATTTGGGGTATTTTCCAATCTATGCCAATTCACCTTGTTTGGGGACAATCAAATCAAGACCATTTTGATCAAATACAATCTAAACAAGACCACCCTCTTTGGGCCCATTCCAATTACATTGAAACCAATACCTCCCTATTTGGGGCCCATTTTAATTGAGACAAAGACCTCCCTCTTTAGGTCCCATTATAATTGATACCAATTCTTCCCTCTTTGGGGCCCATTTTAATCAATACCAATACCACCCTCTTTAGTCCCATTCTATTTAGAAACCAATTACAAGGAAGCCCTCTTTGTGCCCATTCTAATAAATACCAAGACCACCCTATTTGGGCCCATTCTAAGTGAGACCAAGTCTACCCTCATTGGGTCTAATTTCTTCCATATAATTCTACTTACATGTATCCTTACTTGGGGGAATTCGTTGAAGGTTAATCCAAGTCATGGCATCTCAGGGTCCTAAAATTATTCTAGCATCTCTAGTATTTAGTTAAGAAGTAAGGGAGAAACTCTCTAAATTAACCTTAAAAATATGCCATTTAGTGTCATTCATGAAAAAATATGGTAATACCTCTTAAATGTGTCATCTAGTGCTAACTATTTATAGGACCAATTTACATGATACCTTTTTGACAACAAATATGAAAACATTATGAGATTGTTAAAACTTTATGCTAAACTTTTGGATGGATTTATAATAAATAACTTATTCTATTTGATTATAGATCCCAAAGAAACACCTAATTAAGCTAAAAGTGCATACCTATTATGTCAGTACCCATCTAAGAGAACTTCTCTATTAACAATCCAAGTGTGCCCATGTATGATAACTACTCAATTGGGATATGTCATGATCCACTTATGAAAAAAGATTAGATATGTCCACTTTCAAATAAATATTAATATATTCAAACCATTGTTGACATTATTTTCAAATCACCCATTTTTACCAAATTTGAACCATTGATGGTCTACTTGTAATTGACAAGAAACCTTAATTTGAAATAGGACCCATATTCAATAAGCCCATCTTTGAAGAGCTCATTACTATTAAGTCATAGCCTAACATTAAATCATTCCTAAACATTTCCCATTTATAAATATTCCTTCATCCTAAAGCCTCCATTTCCAAGTGAAAGGTGAAAAAGGTACTTACAAAAAATGCAATTCAATAGGCCCTCTTTATGGATACATTTACATCAAAATTAGGTTCTATTTTATAACTAGTATAAGAAATGGGATCCATTCTAGAACCAATATAATATTTAGCATCATAAGTAAAATAATTGTTAATATCAACATCATATTCATATTTTCTTGAGTTAGAATCAAAATTAGAATTAGAAGATATTAATGGATGTTGTGACATTAGCTGCACATTTCTGGTATATCTAATTGAAAACATTTACAATCCTTCCATAATTTTTGAGGAAGTTTCCTTTGACATAAACTCAAGATATCCTAATGGAATATATGAGGATTTTTCTACCTTTTATCCTTCCATTACCATTACCCATGCCTTTACCATTAACCAACCTAGCCCTTATATTGATGTTCCACCTCTTAAAAATGTTGATTGAGATTGAAATAATCACACATTGTTGAACTTATTCCATGGTGACATCTTAGTGGTAGAATTTCTAGGGACTTAAGACAATATTTAGGCATAACAACAATCTCATAATGAAACCTTGTTTGAGGTTCTAAGGGAAAATAAAGTCTAAACTCAACATATTCTAGTGAAACCTTGTTTGAGGTGTTAGATGATAATCAAAATAAAAAATAAGAATCCTTTAGTGAAAGCTTGCTTAAGGAACTAAGGAACAATAAATAATGAATTATCAACATCCCTTAGTTAAACCTTATTCAATATGATATTAGATAATCAAAATTAGAACAATAAATAATATTTCATTGGTGAAAACCTCTTTGAGGCACCAATACTTGAGCCAATCTATTCCTCATTTCGTGATGAAGAAGTTATCAAAGTTAATATCAACCCACCATAACAATAATTAAGTTGAATCTGGAATCAACAAAAATTTTTGTGATTGAAAATAATAGTCTTGATTTGTCCATCAACCATTATACATTCCATTTTGATCCTTATCTAATTAGACCATTTAACCCATGCCTACCCTACTTTACCCTTCCTACAACACTCTTTTTTCTAGAGGATATGAAGACACATTGTATAGAGTTCTTGAGGAAGTAGAATCAACAAACAATGAATATCATGATAATAAAAATATAGCTCACATCAGTATTAGGATTCAGATAGAGAAACCATTGATATTCTAAGTAGGTATTGGTTAGACATAAAAGGGTCCACATTATGCATATTATAATCCTCCATTGATTTGAAATGTTAGGAAATCCAAAAAATAGTTAATTAAAAATATAAAACACTTTAAAGTAAAATAAAAATAATTCTTCTAATGGTGAAAACCATGCCTACAAAACTTTGGGCAAGTACCATGATGAAAACCAAGTTTTTATCATCATGCATAAATAATTTATTGTTTACTAGTACCTTGACACTTAGGGGAAACCCTATCCACATTTTAGACCAATCTATTCAAGCCATCTTGGCCATTGTAAACCACTATCATTTAATCCATTCAATCCTATTCAACCCAAACCTTTTTTTGTGACCATTAGTCTTCCCATATTAACCTTGTTACAAAAGTAGAAGGTATATTGAAACTTGTTTGGGAAATATTTTGGCCTATTATGTACATGAAAATTTGACAGTTGGACACATTTGGCTCTCACGTGAAATGTTCTTAGGAGACTCTTAGTATTTTCCCTCATTGACATCCATTATTATTTATCCCTAACCAAATCATGTACCATTTTATCTATTCATGTGAAATTATTATTTTTCAACCCTATTGTTGATTCATAGTATCTTCCATTAGGGTTGAACTACATTTACCTAAATTCCATTTGGACTATGTAATAAACACTCAATTTTTGAGGTTAGATAAGTCACCCCTTTTCCACACTCTTGCCATTTTTTGAACAACCTAAGCCATGCTCTCACCATTTTTAAAGAAACCTAAGCCACACTCTATCCATTTTATGAGAAACCTAAGCCACATTCTCTCCATTTTATGAGTCAAAACATTATGCATTTTGTAATCCTCCATTAAGTTGAGATGGAAAAACCCTAAAAATTTGAAAAAAGTTCAAAAAATCTTAAAAATTTGAAAACCCCCAAAACAACCTAAAAATAAAAAAAGTTTAAAAAAGGGATTAAAATCTCCATGAGAGATATTAAGCCACAAAATATTTAATTATTTTGTCATCCTATTCACTAGTGTCCTTTTGATCTATTCTAGATGGTGCAGTTTATTGCATTTACTAAGTGGGAACCCCCTATCTGACTATGATAATTTATATTTACCATTTCCATTATTTTATTTATGCTCCCATTTCTATAACTACATCAGCCTAAGGTCCATACAGATTATATAGGTAGCACTTGGATGCATGGGGAATCTTGGGTCAGCTCAACCAATATTATTACCAATCCATTTTTCCTAAGTTATCTCAATACTCTTGTCATTTTACAAGTGTACCTTTTAAAATTATTATATAATCAAATCTCTTACTTATCATCATTTTTCTTCTTTCCCAAATCCCTAGGAGAACTGCATTTGGCCTAAATTCCATTGGAATATATAGGCAATGTCCACTTTCATGGGTCATTTGGAGACATCATGACCACCCATTCCTTCTTCTATTCCCTCTTTCATCCAAGTTATCATCATGACTTGTTATTTTCCCTCTAAATATTTGGGGTAAAATCTCCAAAAGTAATGCCTTATGTTCACACATGCACAAATGATTCACTACTTGCTTACTTTATGGTTTATTTGTGTGTTTATCAATAATGATTATTTTTTATTATTCTTGGTGTGTTTATTTTCTTTTCATGTTGAGTAATAAGATGATTTATGATTCTTTTATTTTTAGTTTGTGTTTGCTTATGTCTTTGCTTACTTGTTTGTTTCCTTTTTTTTTGTCACCTTAAATTAGTTCATTATACTAGCATGGTCATCTACATGGTGCTTATTATCACATAATTGTACTTGAGTTCATCCATTAGAATATTTCAACATTGCCATCTATTTTTATCATTGGTGCATTGTTTTTTAATTATCTACTGGATCGAGGGTTAGTCCTTATGCACATTAAGGCCTATTCATCATGATGTTTTAAATCATGGTACATACATTTGGTGTTACATAAAAAATAAAGTGCTCTAAGTATCACAATCAATGCTTTAACAAAAGATATTCTTGTATACTATCCTCCAAACAATTAATCAATTGCCTAATCATCATTTATCAAAACAAAAATCCACCCTAATAAGGAAAACCATTTAGATCAATCAATGATCAAATTCACCCTACTAGGGTAGCTCCTTGAATCAATGATCAAATTTAATCACCCTACTAGGGTAGCCATTTTAATCAATAATCAAATTTAATTTACTAGTTAAACTCATTGAATCAATGATCAAATATTCCCTACTGAGGTAGCTCCTTGAATTAAAGATCAACTTCACCCTACTGGGGCAATTCTTTGAATCAATGATCAAATTCACCTTACTAGGGTAGCTCCTTAAATCAATGATTAAATTTTCATTATTAGGGAACATTATTATGATCAACCAATACTACCCTCTTTGGGGCCAATTCCATCATCTAGTCTTTATTCTAATTCCAATCCTACAGATTTATCATATTCTTATTTCTTCCTCTCTCTTTTATGGGCCCATTTATTTTAACGTCTTCCTAAACCATCCCCCCAAGGGGGCATCTAGTATTAATATTGTGGAATTTGGAGCATAAATTTGAGTTTATTGACTCATAATTATTAGAATATAAGAGTGTATAAATCATTCTCCAAACATTCTCCAAACATTATCAAACTTCTTCTTAATGAATTTTTCTTTATTTGAAAAGATGTTGTTGTGTCTAGTGTCTCACAATGATTTCTTAAATAGGGGAAACATGTATAAATTTCATTTTAATCACCACTTCCATGTATAAATTACAATTAAGAGTGAAATTATATAATCACATGTGTATTTAACCATAATTCACCACTAGACCTAATTTAACTGCACAACTACTATTTTAACCCAAAATCACAATGGCACATCCCTCATTAGGGAAATAAATTATATTGCATCATTAATATTACCAAGTGATTATTGAATTAAATGAACCTTTTTCAAGTGTATTTATAGGATAATTAAGTTAATACTTGATTGAAAAATAAAACATTTACAAAATCCACCATTCTTATAATTATTGATTAATCCCACTAAATCAAGCCTACTCATTCCTCTAATGAAAAATTCCATGAATTTAAAATTATAAATTTTCGTAAAAAATCAAAATTTAATTATTGCCTCACACTGGTGGTGTCACTTAATGAATTTTTTATACACTTAAATTCATTCTCTTCATTTATCATCACTAATATTACTAATAGTGGACATAAATTTTGATTATCTCATTTAATTTCATCTTAATATCACCTATTTTAGTCATTTATCTAATATCTCCCTTCTTTATTATTTATCCAATAACCTTATATTATCCCCAACAATATAATAATTACTCTAATCATGTCTTATCCACTAGCTAATCCCACTTGTCTAATATTTTTTGAGTTTAAAATTCTTGTAACTCACCTACCTACTCCTAGGCTTTCTTACAAGGCTAACCCCCTAGATACTCTAGAACCTCCTAATCACATGACTAATCCACTACTAATAATGATTATAAATCCAAAGATATTATAGAGGATTATACCTATATAACCTTACCTCCTCTAGAATCATCCAAGGAATTTTTAATTCCTTGGATAACCCTCCACCATTGATCTCCTACACCCAAATTTGAATAATGGCCATTGATCTTACCTCCTTGTTTCTATTTAAACACCATCACCCCTACATGGCCAAACTAAATAATAAATGTGAGGAATTACATGTACAAGAATGAGGAAATAAATCATAAATCCATGAATCCATGCTATCATCCAAGTCATTGACCAAGCTATTATTATGCTAAAATTTTGAGTCAACTTGTAAGCAATCTCAATCCATAATCCTTTAGTCTTTTTATTATTTGAATATTGATTTGGAGTACTTAGATTTTATGATATAATGTAGGTATGAGTGTTTAATTTATCATATCATTTTATTCCTAATTAGATATAGGTAGGTTTTAATGGTAGATTGATGCTTTGAGTGATTTTGGTTAATTTTCACATCCAAATATATTTGCTCAAAATTATCTCTTATATTTGGTGACCACGGTGGAAGCCATCCTCTTGGGCTGAAATTTTGTGCTTTGAGTGTGTTTTATTAAGGTTTTAGGTTATATTAAACTAGATTATGGCTTAAAATATTAAAAATATCACATTCTAGGTGAAAGCTAAAATTGAACTGTAAACTACTATTTTGAAAAGCCAATTTTGCACATCCCAATCATGGTTTTGAAAAACTACAAACCTTAATTGCTAACCATTTACCTTTTTTGGTAGGTTTTTCAATTTTTTCAATATAACCTCTCAAAAAATGTGAATCTAACTTAAATCTATAGTTTTGAATATCTTGATGCAATTTTGAAAGCATATAATATTAAAGTCAAGTATTAGCTTTATACACATCTTTTCTATTTTTTGTGACTTAGTACTAACTTATGTATCTTTAAGGGTTAAAATCAAAGTATTTCATTCTTAGTTATATTAGTTATTTTATACTAATCAAAACTGCATATTTGTAGTCATGGTATTGATTCTAAGTTGTGTTTTTACCTCTAAAAAAGATAGTTTTGACCCAAACATAAAATCATTGACCTACACTAATAATTTTTTCTTTCTAACAACTTTGATATCTCTATTTGAATATCCTTTTCTTTTAGGAAATGGAATCTCTACTTAAACAACATCTAAACATCCCTACATACTCCCTTTAACTACCTGGTGCAATACCACATTTAAAAAATGATAATTTTGATTTCCATAATCAATTTTGCATATTAACAAGTGTTTTTGACTTAAAGAGATTAGGCAATACATTGTCCCTATAAATATTGAATTTTAATCTCCTTCAACTTCATGCAAATATGTTATAAATCTTTACTCTAAAAATATTTTAACATTTTTAATATTCTTGGCTTTCTATGAATATTTATCTTGAAATTTATTGTATTGTCCATATAAATCAATACCACATTTAATTAAAAATAATATTGATTTTAACAGTCAATTTTAAATGAATATAGTCATTTTTGACTTAGGGTTTTAAAAACTACATCTACCTAATTAGGCATAAAATATAATCATTTTTATGTATATTTTTTTACATCCTATGAATATCCTTTAATTACTTTGTACATATTTTATTTTCTATTGTAAAAAACTTGTATTTTCCTTAAGCAGACAAAATCACATATTGTGATTTAGGATATTTCCTGAGACCTATGTTATTTCCTTAAAAACATATGGTATTGTTTAGCCACATTTTAAATCTAATAAACTATCAACAAAATCACCCATTATCAAGTTTAATTATTACTAAATAATTGTAGTTTTATGCTTTTTGGAATTGGTTTTGTATTAACCAACTGTGTATTTGTGATTTTTCCTTCTATAATTATGATTTTTCACTCATTATTGCATTAAATTTTTCCTTTTTTGAGTGCATTTTAAAGGTCAATTTTAGTGAATTTTGAGTCATTCCAAGGGTTCTACAAGTCCCAAATTAAGTTTGGCATTAGGGGTGCTTCCCTTCAACCCCACCTGATACCAAGATCAAGAGCACATTTGGGGTACTTCCCACAAACCGCACAAAGGGTACTACCCATTAACCCCATAAGGGGAACTACCCCTTAACCCCATAAGGGGTTTTCCCCCTTGAACTATTAAGTAGCAATTCCCATTAACCACATAAGTGGTACTGCCCCTTGACCTTGTTTGGGGCTACCACCCCCATACCCCCACATCATGGACCCTAAAACAAAAATGTTATAGTGAAAAATCATATATATTTTTAGTGTTTTTATTAAAGGCTTATTTGATTAACATTGTGTCTCTTACAGGAGTGAATCTAGTGGTAATTTTTACTTACTAACATCTTCTCTTGTAGGTGATATATTTTTTATAATGTCTTATCTTTCAGGGTGCCCCTCCAAAATTTCTAATTAAAACGACTAATCACTTGTCTTGTAAGTCACTTATCAAAGATATTTTAGAATTTTCAAAAATCATCTTATAAATATCTTATATATTTTATATATATCACATCTAAATTAATCATTTAATAAATCTTTTAGTTTGCTTATGTGTCACTCAAGGGATACAGTGGTGTATGATCTCCTATTTGTGTCCTTACATTGATTCCTAGAGGATAAGAAACCACTAATAAACCCTCCCATTTTTATTTTAGGGGAAACGTGATTTGGAATTGACACCCACTTAGGATAGTGATCATGGATTTCACCACCACACACTAATCGACACTCTATATTTTGGTAGAGTATAAATATTAGGAATAACTATCATTAGGCTAAACAGCTAGCCCCATATATGTCATCCATGAAGTATAAAAATTAATTCTATGAATTAGGAATTAGATAACACCCTACATGAACTTAAGACCAATCATACCTAACATATATTAGGGATGCCCATAGAGAGCCATTTTAACCTAGATGAAGACCTTTTAGCCATAATAGGAGACTTACTTTTGGAGTCAACATCATCTTCCAATTGACCATCATGTATAGACAAGGTTGAGAGGATTTAGTATATTTATTAATGGGTCAATGACCTATATCCTCACTCATGAAGTCATTAAATGATTCAATCTTCAGGTCACATACCCCATAAGTTTATTAATCTTAGAACTGTGGTCTACTTACTTTGGTGTGTGTCATGATAGACAAGAGTTATTTCTAAGCTAAGTCATCCTTTCATCCAAACCTATACATGGATATATAGGCCTTCTATATTATCATCTTATATATTATTATTATCTATCTTGTGCATTCATAGTCTTCTTGTATATCCTTATCTAATTTACCTATCATCATATCTTGTATAATCTTGTCTATCTTGTACATATTATCATCCCATATTATGGATATCCTGATATAGTTTTGTCCTGACATCCTCATCACCCAATCTTATACATAATTATCTTAACATCCCCTTCTAGTCTAACCCCATTATGTCTTATCCCATAATACATCTAGTTGGATTTGTAGGTCATATACTTATCTAAATCATACTCACCATAATTACATCACCACCCTTGTCCTAATATTAAATATAATCATGTTTGATCCATCCATTTATTCTTCATCACATAATCCTATCCCATTATACCTTGATAAAATTGGTCTAAGGCTTGAGTTAGTCCTTTTGTCCTTACATATTATCTTATCATCCTAGTCCACTATCATTTGATCTATTTTATTATGTTTGGGGAAACTAGTGTTTAGTTTATAAACAATAAAGAGGATAGATTAAGAGGTAAAATACAATCAAGTGTAGTAAAACATATATTTATACCAATTTGACCAAATTAATTATAGGAGAAAAGAAATGACTTATCTGGGCAAAATAGTCATCTACAGGTTCTAGAATAGTCCAAAAATAGTCCAGAATAGTCAAGAATAAGGATTAATTTTGAGATCTATAACTTAAATTTATTCTAGATAGGAGCACCAAGTTTGGATAGGATCACCCATCACTATTTTCTATATAGGATAATTCATCACTATCAGCGAATTTCAGCACTATTGTTTATTTCAATTTTTTATTTTAGATTCTAGTATGGTTTGATTTTGGGGTCTTATAGGTGTCCTTGTTTCTTCACAATCACCTATCTGTGCCACTATATGACCTATTTTATTCTCAAACCCTAGGTATACCTCCAAAAATGAAACAAAAAACATATCAAAATCCAAAAGGGAAAAATTGGGTTAGGGGAAGTATGATCGGATGATCTAGAACCCCTGCTATCCTGATCATTACCTACATTAACCCTCAAGCTAGGGTCTCAAATCAAATGTAGTTCTCCCTTAGGGAACATGCATAATCAAAACATAGGTTAGATTCAAGAATTAACTTTCACCTATGCCCTTCCTTGATCAATCATGCAAATCTATGTGTGATGTAAAATTTTGAGCTATACTATTGATTGATTTTAATTATTGAGTGTGCTAAAGTAGTAAGTGTTAGATATATAATGTCTTATGAAGTCCTTCATATAAGAAACTATTTATTTTGAATATGGGAGTTTTATTCATGCTATCCAACATCAAAAAGATAAATAAAACTTAAGGGATGGGATAAGAAGGGTTTAGGCTCTATTAAACAAGGAAAAACTGACTGTTGGACAATAGTACTAGGGAGGATAGGAGCATCAGGCACTGTAGTCCACCAAAATTCTATTGTCTAAGATTTAGAAAAATAGGTTGAGACTGACATAGGCCAAGTATAGGGGTCTCTAGGGTATAGATTCATTGACTGAGATAATGTAAAGGTGACAAAAGTGAGAAATAAGACCAAGACAAGTAAAATAAAGACATGGCTAGTATGAAGAAGGTTCATATTCTCCAGTTGGAGTCTCCTATGAAGAGGAATATAAAAAGACATGATATGTGTGGTTTCTTGAACAATTTAGGATGTATAAATTTGACCCATTTTATTCTAGTGATGCAATGAAATGAAATACTAGAGTAAAATAAAAAGAAGAAAATGCATACCTAAACCTACCTGCATGGAGGTGAATGTGTTATGAGGGTCTAACTCACTTCCTAGCCAGGAAAGTGGATGGAGAGTTGAATATTTCCTGTAGAGATAAGGAATCCATGGAGTGGATGCCCTATATACTAAATATAAATGTGGAATTTTTGTATCATATAGGAGGGTAATGCTTTCCCCCTATGCTAATTTGACTGAAGATGAGGAATGCTTGAAAGCCCAAAACCAATGTCTATCATCTATCCCACATAAACTCATGTAATCTAGATGTATGTATAAAATATATATGATGTGAAGAGAAAAATATATCATTCCCCCACTCTAAATATCTAAAATATAACTAAGAAGTGATTGAAGGCCCAAAACCAATGTCTATCCTCTATCTCACAAAAACTTGTGTAGTCTAGATCTAAGTAATACAATAGACTAACCATTATAGATGGCCATGCAGTCCAACCTAGTGATAACCTAGGTATAACTAGGTGTAATCTAAAAATATAGTCAATTTTCAAGAATATAATGGCATGTATTACCATTCCATCTGTATAATCTTGAGTGATGAAGAACTTGAACATCTATACCATGCCCCCAAATCTGGTATGTGAGTGATGCATCTATGCAATTTAGTAATCCATATAACCACATGTGATATGACATATCTAGGCATGCCTCATGTGTAAAACTAGAGACCAAAACACTATGCTCTACAATATACCTATAGTTTACTATCTAATTTTGTAACCATGTCATGCTGTATGAATCTATATGTGTGAGACATGTAGCATGTATATGCCCCCAAATATGGTATTTGAGTCTATATCTATATCAAAATAATTGTTAATCCATATAATATAAACCACTATATCTAAATATTCTCTATATATATAAATTAGAGGTATGTCCCTCTAAATTTCCTGAGTAATGTTGAGTGACCCACATAATCTGAGTCACTATATATCTCAACCAATCTGAGCTAAATTTGATAATCTAAATGCTATATGTGTAAGAACCATGGTGTATCCACTTATGAGAGTGGATGGGTATATTGGGTAAGTGTATAAATAGGAATAGTATGAATGATGCCCCCCTTTTGGGGAGAGGGACAAAATCTATGATAGATGAGGTCAAGCCAAAAGTGATGACTAGTGGCATAGTAATAGAAACAAGTTTGGTATGTTGTGAATATATTGAATGGTTGTTTGATTGATTAGATTGTGTTACTAAGAGTGGAACTTGTTTTGAATGGTAATGACTAAGGTGCATGTTGGGTATAGCATAAATATATGAATTTTCATGCCATAGTAGGTAGATAAGGTAGTAAGAGAGTGAATCTTGAGTGATGTTGAAGGTATCATTGTCATGATTCTATGGAAGGAAATGGCTTGAAAAATGGAGTTATGGGGTTCAAGTTATGGGCAAAATGGTATTTCATTTTGAATGAAAAATTTGGTTAACATAGGAAAATGGATTGATTCTTGATTCATTTTTTCATTGATTACGTTGAGATTTTAAGCTCTAGAGTGAGAAAAATGCCAAGGAGATGAGCACCTACCATGACCCATTTTGAGTAGTTGGTGGCCTAGGTTTAGGCTAGTGGTGATGTGACCCTAGTAATTAGCTCAAATTCTTGGTTTTTGGTAGATTTTAGGCTTATTTTGGTGTTTTTGAGGGATAAAACTAGATCAATATTTTTTTTAATGCTCTTGTCCTATAATCCAATGCTCTTGTCTAGGGCTTCAGTTCTCCTTTTCTTTTGGGGCACTCCTATCTAGCATTGATGTCCTTAATACAACACTATTGTCTAAGAGGCATAATTTTTCTATGATGCTTTTTTGTTGTTTACTATTATTTTGGCTTGTATTTTGACTTGGTATTGTTGATTGATAGACGTGATAATTCTAGTGATGTAGGGTGAGGTGCAAATGAGAGAGTTTTGTAGGGGCTAGGTGATGAAGATATTGAAGTTGCAACCATTATTTATTATTGAGAGAGTTGTTATGGATAGGGTGGGGTTAGGTCACATGTGTGACCTAGGTATAGTGTAGTGGGACTAATATCTAATGACTTCTTTATACAATAGGTGGAACATGGATACATGTACCTTATAGCTTCCTACATGGGAGATGACTATGACTTTGGAGGATGTGTATCCTATATTACATTTACTAATTAGTGGGTGGAGAGTGATGATACAAGATGAAATGGGTGATAATGTGATTGATCATTCATCTTTGTACTTTGTTAGTATGCCCTAGGGTATACATCAAAGAGGTAGTGATAGTGATGTGCTACTGTCACTCATTATGCAGTCTAATGTTCCATGCTTGGAGAAGTGGTTGGCTATTTTATTGTCATATTTTGTTGTTATGGATGGGAGTAGAGTATCTATTATATACATGATATATAGGATTCTATATAGTGTGGAGGTATATTGCATTATATTATCATAGGGGAGGACTATGCTAGCCCACATATATAAGGACCTTTACATGTTTACATAAGAGTCATTATGTGGTAGGGTGAGCATGGTGACCTTATTGCATTATTGAGAATATGATCACATAGAAATTATGTGGCCAATAAGATTATTAAGAGTAGATTGGGCACCTCCATATCCTATCAAGGAGTGGTAAATAAGCATAGTGGATATCTAATCCTATGGGATAGACCATCATAGGCAGGTTTTAGAAAGATTAATGGTTGAAAACATCATATGGAGGCCTTACAAAGGATTTCTTCGGTGGGCAGAGGATGGAGTATAGCTAAAATACATGAGGGTTGGTTGTTGAATACATGAATACTAGGGTGGAGTATATTAGTGATTTTAGTATGAGTGTATTACTAGATAATTTGGGGTAACACAAGATGTGCCCCCAATAGCATGGATGTGGGTGAGGAGTGCATGAGTGTCTACTAGGGTAGGAACTCATGTGAGGCCTACTAATGTTGATCTCATACCATTACCTTTAGATGCAAGGGATGCAATCATAGATATTTTAGATGTGGATGACATTGGATGCATAGATGTGTAAATGCATGGTGAGCTAGGAATTTGTGGGCTCTATTGTACCCTATTAAGGTAGGGGATGCTCTAGAGTATGAGGATCCTGAGATGATCCAAATGATGGGAGGTAAGTAATGATTACATTTGAAATATGTATAAATTTGTGATTTAGTTTTATTTCAAAGTATATAGCTAATGTATTATCATATTTTATGTGTAAGTGAAGTGAGAGGTGTTCAAGGTGGCATAAGAGGTAGATATTATGATTACTAGGAGACAATAGTCGAGTCAACACTTTGAGAGCTCACACATATACCTAATAATGCAATAGAAGAGGGATTGATAGAGTGAGTGATGGTCATGATTGGTATCCATATGCATCTATTTGATAGGGCTACTATAGAGACAATTGCATATGTTAGGGCAATAGGAGAGAGAGATGAGCTGAGAGATGAGCTAGATAGGCATAGGATGCCCCCACTTAATTTTGGATCTATTAGTATGAGGATCATAGATGAGTATGTAAATCTTCAGAGATGATATGTAGACTTACATAAGGAGAATGGTTGGTTAATAGAATAAGAGAGTTATTGCAAGAGGCATGCAACAACTTGAGGTGCGGGGCCATCGAGTGCTAGGGTAGATTAAGAGACTATCACTACTAGAGAGAGTGAGACTGAGAGTGAGGGATTGATGCCCATTTATCACTGATTATACTTTAAATTGGTGTATATGTATTAAAAATTATATATATATATATATATATATATATATATATATATATATATATATATATATATATATATATATACTTATTTGATTCTAACTCATGCATATTATGTTAAAGAATTTGGAGTATATTGATATGTTTGTTTTTAATGGTTGACTATAAATGCTTGATTTGGAATTGATGTTGAGGTTGCATATGTTTGGTAAAATTGTATTTTGGATGTGATCTTATTATTGTTGATAGGTTCAAGTGTGATGCTAGTTTTGATTTTGAATCATATGTGAGTAAATTTTTTATTATTTTATAATTGGTAAATTAATTTGATAAAGTGAATTTGTTTAACATTGGTAAAATAGGATATTGGTAAGATCAGGATTTGGATAATTTAGTTTGGCTAGAGATGGTTATTTGGAACTAGGAATGTTAGCTGTTAGTAGAAGGGGATGTAAGATATCACTTTATGCATATTATCCCCATGGTTTCTATATCACTATCTGAACCCTGATGGCCAACTAAACAAGTGGCCTTACTACTCATGTTATGTAGGAAAATGCTCTATATATGATTATATCTATGGTATATTAAATATAACTATATGTGGAGACTCTATAAGACACAACCTTAATGGATGTGTAATTGAAACTATGTGCTGTGAAGGAGGCTCATCTATCTAAAATCATAGTAGATTGTTATGTGAAATAACACCCTATGGCCTCTACTATGATGCGTATGACTAAGCAATAGATTGAGATAGAACTATAACTTATGATGGGGGCTCATCTAATATCAATTATAGTGGGTTTATACATGAAATAGGTCCTTGAAAACTTGGTTGTAGTGAATATCTATCTATAATAGTACTCTATGATGTGGGTGTTGGCCAATTTCCATCCCAAATTTTGCACCTTTCAAACTTGGCCAAGTTCAATACTTAAATTTTATTCAGAAGAAATTTTCTTTGAAAAAGCCTACAAAAATACCAAGTGTTATTTCTTTTGAAATTCCATTTTGGCCTTTGTTCTAAGCCTTTGCCTAATTCTTTTGGGTTTTTTGTTTGAAGCATTTTGCTAAATTATTTCAGACTTTTTGTTCAAGGATTTTCTTCAAGAGTATTTCTTCAGGTTTTCTTCCGGCCAAGTGATGAATTCTTTTAGACAATTTGTCTACACAATTTTTTTGATGGTACTTTACAATTTCTCCAAAGGACTCTTTCAAGCCAAAAGGGACCCTTGTAATTTTCTGAAGGGCACTTTTCAAGTGAAATGGAACAAATAAAAAATATGAAATGTACATTTCACTTTTTCTAAAGGGAACTTTCATTTTTCCAAAGGGCGCTTCCATTTTTTTGAAGGGTATCTTTTGTTAGGAAAATGTCCACTTCAGTTTTTTTGAAGGATGATTTGTAACTTTCCTGAATGGTATTTTATTTAGAATGTGGTCACTTTCATTTTTTTAAAGGGGCACTTACATTTTTAAAGGATCCTTTCCAAAATCTAGAAGGACCATTTCCAAAATCCTAAAGGACCATTTCAAAAAGCCCAAGGACCATTACAACTTCTTTGAAGGGCATTTCAACTTCTATGAAGGGCAGGGACCAATAAAAAATCTATAGGAAAGGAAATGAAGAGAAGGAACTCTGAAAGTATTCCTTTGGAATTTTTTCTTAAGGAAATAAATAGGAAGAATTCCTTCATAATTTTTGTTTGAAAGAAATGAACAATTAATGAGCCAAAAACAAAGACTTGAAAAAGGTCTGAGAAAGTAAATAGAAATAAATAGCCATGGATAATTTTTCCAAAGAAAAGGTCTGGAAATAATAGTTTGAAGAAAATACCCAAAGGAGTGATGACCCATAGGAAGTCAATTTTAAACTACAAAGAATATCCGTTGCTATTCAAAAGACTTGATGGGAAAATAAGAATAGACATGGAGGTGACAAATGGTCAAATCTTGAGCATCTAGAGCTGACTAAGTGAGTAAAATGGATAGGTTGATAGAGTGATTCATTACTAGCAGTTGACCAAGTCAAGGAATTTCTATAAAATTTACAAATATAGGTGTCTAGAGAATAACTTGCAATTATAAAGAGCATTTTCTAACTATTGTCATGAGTTCCAACAGTGTCATTTGTCAACTTTTCCATTTTTAGTTTTGAACTCTTATGGATGATCTTTAATAAAAGTGGTTTCTTATGCTACTCCTAAAGGTTTGATGCCACTTTCCACCATTCTCATGACTTTTTTTGGATAAGTAAGACTCTTGACATGGCATGGATCTCTCATCCATCTCTCTCATGGATCTGTAACTGATTTTCATGTCTATGACACATGTCCTTGTGCCTCTTTAGCTCTTCCTTTCTTGCTCTTCCTCAAAGTTCTATAAATTGAGCCATTTTATCCATTGTAGATAACCACATTTTTGGTATGTCAAAGCCCTGCTAAAATGACATTACACTTTGCTTTTGAACATTTAATACAAGACCAATTTTGAGTTGTAAATTTGTATTTGAGTATGTGAGTGATGTATAGTGGAGCTGAGTGATAAAACTATCCTTAATCCCTTTATCCTTCATGTTTGAACAAAGGCTATGATGTTAACATGTCATGTGAAGTGTGTTGAATGTATCAAAATATCTTTCAAGTATGAAATTGTATCTATGGTTTCCAATTTACCCCTTAGGTCGATTATCTTGTTGATTGTCTCAAGCATGTTACCTTCACATTGAAAAACTATGTTAGTATCTTTCAATGCATGGAATTAGTCTTGGAAAACATTATTACTCAATATAAGTGTGATAGTTGGTGAGATAAATTCTTGTTGGATCAATTATTTATCATAGTTTTCATGTTTTATGTAAATTTTTTATTATTTTCATGAACAAGCAGTAGATTTGGTGATGGACACTTAGAGAAGAATTCAGGGAGCTAGCCATTTTCAATCCTAGAGACTCATCTCTCTTACAAGTTCCCATAAACTTAAGGGATGATTGGATGTTGCATAAAATTTAAGGAATTTCATAGAATGTCTTAGGGTGCAAAATTTGATGATAATAGTTCTTGAATGCTCGATGGGATAGTTGGTCCTAATTATTTCCATGTTAAGGTGAATGCTAGCCTCAACAAGTTCAAGGTTGTAGAAGCATTCTAATCTAGCATTTGGTGAGTCTAAAAGGTGAGAATATCTATTTTTATATTATTTTTTCCATATTATACTTCATGGTACTCATTAGATCATCTTATAGTAGGCTTTTCAATCATGTTCCTCAACCTAAAACTCCTCTTGAAGAACAACACCCTAAACCATTCCTAGCCCTTAGAGATCCTAAACAAGAAGGTTTTGAAGAGGAAGAAGAGGAGGTTGAATAATTAGTAGATTAGAAGGAAGAAATAATGGATAGAAGACATCCTTTCCTAGTCTTCAACACCCAAAACCCAATTAACCTTCCTGCTTATGATCCTGTTCCTCCTAATGCTACCAAAAGTCTCCCCAATTTCAATGGAGAGGGTCTTGTTACCCCATCTAATCATATTAGGGACATTTAAAACTTTTGAAATTTACATAATATCACCCAAGCTAACATAGATATTAAACTACTTGCCATGTCTCTAAAAGGGAAGGCACTTGATTGGTATAGGACATTAGAAGGTGGCTGTATTACTAATTGGGATAGTTTTGGAGAGTTTTTGGTAAAGAAGTTCAACTCACTAATTCACTATTTGAATGTGATACAAAGAGGTCCTAATGAATCCATGGAAGATTTCAATAAGAGATTTCAAAGAACATGGCATAGGATGCCACCTATTATGAGGCCTCCTCCAAGCTTTGTATTCCTCACCTATCTTAAGACTATTGGCATTGATGTAGTAGTAATTTTGTAGTCAATGGGAGGATTTAATTTACTTGAGGCATATGAGATAGCCATTGAAGCTAAGAATATTATGATTCAAGCTAGGAAACTACCTCTAAGAGTCTTCATGCCTTTATTATCTCATAATTTAGTTGAATCCCCAAGCATATCACAAGTTCCCAATACTAATGTCAAATATAGAACTTCTCCCAAGAAGGTAGATGATGTTATAGATAAGCATGAGATGATTCGATCTTTGCAAGCCCAACTCAAACAAGCAAAAATGTATGAAAATGCTCCACCCAATCCTCAATATTATCCTCAATAAGGATATAGACCTCCACCCAAATACACTAACCAAAGAAGAGGACAAGGCCAACAAGGTTTCAATAGGTAGCCCAATGCCTATAATCCTAATTCCATTCCATCAACAAATGTTGTTGTTCTAGTCCACACCAATCTAGTTCAAATAGAGGAGCATTTGGATCAATGGGGGAAATCTCAAGGTTAGTTTATGAATAATGGTGGAAATGTAATCAATCTTTGATAACTTAAGAAGGAGATACTCCTTATGTTACATTAGAAGAAGCAAATATCATGAAAAGAGATATTTAAGGAGAAGGTAGCAACCATTTTATTGGTTTTATGAATTTACAAGTAGAATATGATTATGTGTTGAATCAAAATACATTAGTTTCAACCAAACAAAAGGATAAAAAGAGGGATTTAGGAGATACTTCAGTAGCACAAGTGATTCCAGGTAGTGCCTCTCCAAGGCCACAAAGTGTAAGTTCCAATGTAAAAGATCCTACTAGTCACACTACTCAAAGTTAGAATGTGAGCAAGGCTACCAAACCTCTAGTACAATAAGTTCAAGTTCCCTTATTACCTTATAGAGAAAAATAAAAGGTGATTTATTCCCATTTAAACATTTTTGACTCTTTGAATAATACTAAAACTATAATTTCTCTTTGGGAACTATTACATATGCCTGGTCAAAAGGAAATCCTATAATAAAAACTTGCTAATATCAATGTAAATCCTCAAGCTCCATAGTACACTAGTGTATCCCTTACCAACACACCTATTTATGTTTTAGATGCCTTCACCAGTTTTGAAAATCCTACAACTTTATACCTCATGCTCATTATGGGAGATAAATTGGATCACAACTGCATTGTGGACAGTGGGGCTAATACCAAAGTTGTGCCTAAAGTGGTTGCTGATAAATTGGGACTGATATATGAGCTTCATAGAAATGGTGTGTTATATCTTGATGGAACTCCAACCAAGATTGTGGGGTTGGTTAAAGGTTTTAAAGTCTTCTTACATGATTATCCAAGCTTCCCCATCCTATAAGACATTGTAGTGGTTGATTTTCCTACTCATTTTACTATTTTCTTGTCAAGAGACTTCACAGCTAAGATTGGAGGGTACCTTGCAATTGATTGGTCTTTTATATATTTTAAAACAATAGATGGAGCTAAAGTAACTATAATAACATAACCCTTATCAAGGTTCCACATTGAACCATATATGGAGACAAGTTCAAATCAGAATTTTACTATTAGTGAGCAAGAAGAAGGTGCCATTAGTGGTAAAACATCCTTTCCCCTTAAAGGTATTTATTACCTCTTTATTGATGAGTATGGTATTGAAACCTATGAGTATGACCCATATAAATTCATATAATAAACTAAATTAGGAGTATATTTTATGTATGAGAAGAACAATCCTATACCATCACTCACTAATGAAGATCATGAACTTGAAGGGATATGGGAAATGTTTTTTGATGGCTCTAGAAACAAGGTAGGGGTAGGACCTGGTGTCATGTTGGTTTCTCCTTCAAATAACCAATATTATTCTTCATATAGATTCCATTTTAGTTGTACTTTTAATGCAGTTGAATATGAAGGCTTGGTTCATGGTGTCCAATGGGCAAAGAGAAAGGGAATCAAGAATTTAAAAGTATATGGAGACAGTGAATTGATTATAAATCAAGTGAGAAACCAAGATACAACCAAGAACCCTTTGATTAAGTCTTACAAACATAGGGTGTTGGATCTAATTGAGGACTTTGATGCTTTAAATATCAAACCTATGCCAAGGGACTCAAATAAACATGTTGATAGGTTGGTTGTGATAGGAGCACACTTTGATATAGTTGCTGATGTAATTAGAGATAAGTACCAATATCACATCAAATTCATTATGAGACCTTATATTCTAGATAATGAAGTATCTTGGCAAGTGTTTGAGGGTGATAAACACATTGTACACTTCATTCAAAATGAAGCAAAATTTTCTTCAAGGAATCAAAAGAAGCTTCACAATCAATATGAAGAATAGGTTATCTAACTGAAGACAAATTTAGATACCAAAGGGGATAGTTAATTTGGAGAGTGTGTTCAATGAAGATGATCAAAGAGGGAAGGAAATGGTAAGCATGTCTACAAAGGAGGAGAACTACAAAAGTATCTTGATAATTAAGGACAAACTTCTAAAAATTGGTAAGATATGTTCTCTTTCCAAAAGACAAGCCTTCATTGAATTGTGTAAAGAATTTCATGATATATTTGCTTAGGAATACAAGGATTTGAAATGGTTTGATATAAGTCTAGATAATCACACCATTGAGTTATAAAGTAAAGGTAAACCAATTAGGCAAAAATATAGGACTATCAATCCCAAGATATAGTAACTCATGAAGAGAGAGCTTACCAAATTGATTGATTCTAGGATTATTTTTCCTATCAAACACTCAACTTGGGTAGCTAACTTTGTCCTTATTCATAGAAAGAGTGGAGAGATCAGAATCTATGTGGAATTTAAGGATATGAATAGAGTTTCACTTAAATATCATTACCCACTACCTTCCATGAAGTAGATTTCGTAAGTGGTTTTAGGTTCTCAATGCTTTTCACTACTTGATGGCTTTTAGGTTATAGCCAAATACTAGTGAATGAGGAGGATCAATTCAAGATAGCATTCACCATAAAATGGGGAAAATTTTCATATAGAAAGATGCATTTTGGTTTGTCTAATGCTGGTGCCACCTTCTAAAGAACAATGTACATGGCCTTTAAAGGTTTGATCAATGAGTTTTTGCTTGTATACCTTGATGATATATCTATTTTTTCTAAGGATGCTGATGACCACATGAAACATGTAAGGCAAGTCTTTAAGAAGTGTAGAGATTTTGGAGTTTCTCTTAATACAAAAAAATCTATCTTTACTATTTAAGAAGGTAAATTATTGGGCCACATTGTGTCAAAGAAGTCTTGTCTATTGATCCTAAAAGGATTGAAGCCATTCTAGGTCTGTCTTTGCCTCTACACAGGAAAGGTTTGAAAAGTTTTTAAGGCAAGATCAGCTTTCTATGAAGATTTATTCTCGGATTTGCTACTTTGGTGAAGCCTATTACAACCATGCTCAAGAAGATCCAAGATTTTTCTTGGAAAAAGGAAGGTAAGAACAATTTGGAGGCAATCAAACAAGCAATTGCCCAATCTCATACTCTCTTGAACACAAGATTTTTGAAGGATTTCATACTCTACACTTTTTCTAACCTTGACATAATCTCAGCTTTATGCAAAAGAATAATGAGGAAATTAAACAACCCATTGCATTATTTAGTCAAGGATTAGAAGATTATGAGGTCAAGTACACATTTATTGAGAAGAAAGATCTAAATATGATAAGAGGTTTTAAAAATTTTTGGCACATGGTTTCAAACAATAGGATACATGTCATGGTCTCTCATCCTAACATTAAAGAGTTCTTCTTAAGTAAAGACCTCAATGAAAAGAGAGGTAGGTGGATCACAAAGGTAATGGAGTATGATATTGATATCAAGGTAACAAACTTGGTAAGAGGAAAGGGGTTATGTGAACATCTAGCTTCAGATCTTTAAGGGCCAAAGGAAGAGGTCTTGGTCAATCAAGTTCATCCCCAACTAGTTGGTCACATATCAATTCAAATTTGGACATAAGACATCATTGGTTTCCTCCAAAATGGTGATTGTCCTAATGGTTTGAATAAGTCATAAATAAGGTATTTTAGATTACAAACCATTCCTTATGTGAATGGTGTGCTAATAAGGTGTGTTGACAATGATCAGTTTGGCATTTTGATGGAAAAGTTTCAAAATGGTGTAGATGGAGGTCATTTCTCCCTAAAAACAATAACTACAAAGATAATGAGGGTAGGGTATTATTGGCCTAGCCTTTTCCAAGATTTCTACTCTTGGGTTAGGAGGTATCCTCAATGTGCCTTCTTTATAGGCAAACAAAAACTTGCATCCCTTCCATTGAATCCTATCCAAGTGGACTAGCCTTTCATGCAATGGGGCCTTGATTTCATTAGTATGATCAACCCTCCATTAAGTGTTGGACACAAATGGATATTAACTACTACTGACTACTTCATAAGGTGGGTAGATATTAGAGTTGTTGCCAGGGTCTGAATAATGTGAATGTAATGGTCATGTGATCACACGAGACGAAGCTGGTGCATACCACAAAAAAGCTAAAGCAAAGCAAAATAACTGAAAGAGATAATTTTCAAAATACAAATAGGAGAAAAAACCAAAATTCAATTAGCTTAAGATGGCCAAAGTGAAGAATACATATAAGAGAGCATGTAAGTAACTCCTCCACAAAAGGTGGTCAAAGCACCCCAAGAATAGACTGTATCCTTCATGAAAGCTGGTGACAAGGTGCTAAGAATAGAGAAGTAACTCCCATACCTGGAGTAGTCGGTCAAAGGAGTTACTTATGACATTCTTATGACACCTATGACACATCTATGACACACATCTCTGCATAAGCTAGCCTATCCCACAAATGTAGGAAAACTCCATGTATGCAAAAATATATAATATTCCTTAATTAAATAATAGGGAAAAAATAAAAACCTACACTAACCCCCCCATAAGCGTAGCTTAGGTGGGTAGTGTGGAAATATAAAATGGGTCCCGAAAACTAGGCCTGATGAGGTACCCATGTACAAATCCAATCTCCCATAAGATAGAGAAAAGGAGAAAACCTATAGGAAAAAACTCTCCCCCCAAAAGAGAGACATAAAAGAAATGAAGAGGATAGTGGCCCATCCAAAGATGATGCTACTACAGATGTGGACCGTACCCCAAGAAGAGCTCGTAGATGAATGAACTTGCTCTCAGTGAAAGGTTTGGTGAAGATGTCTACAACATGCTCTGAAGACTGGCAAAATATCAAGTCAATGACCTGACTATGAATAAGCTCCTGAATGAAATGCATGTGAATCTCTATGTGCTTGGTTTGCTGGTGCTGAACTAGATTCCTACAAATCTGAATGGTACTCTGGTTGTCATAATAAATGATGGTGGTTTGCTTGATAGGAATGCCAAACTCAAAAAGTATCCCCTGAAGCCAAATAGCCTTAGTAGCTGCATTAACAGCTCCCCTGTACTCTACCTCTTTAGATGATATAGCAATAGAATTTTGCTTCTTGCTAGACCAACTGATAAGACCAAAACCTAGAGAGAAATTGTAACCAAAAGTGGACTTGTGAGTCTATGAATCACTAGCCCAGTTTGAATCTATATACCCAATCAAGTCAGCCTTTATGCCAAATTTGTAATGAATCCCATATCTATGTGAACCCTGTATGTAATGCAAGATCCTCTTAGCTTCTTTCCAATGTAGCTCATGAGGTTCTTGCATAAATTTGGAAACAAGTCCCACTGTATATGATATGTCAGGCCTAGTGTGAGTCAAGTAGATGAGACTACCAACAAGTTGTCGATACTGAGTGGCATCAACTAATGGTGAAGAACAATCAGCCTCAAGCTTGAATCTTGATAGAAAGGGAGTTAGAGATGGCTTGTAATCAGCTATGTGAAACTGAGATAATAAATCAAGAGCATACTTAGGTTGTGCAAGATAAATCCTTGAATCTGACTGTGAGATATCGATGCCAAGGAAGTAGTGTAACAAACCCAAGTCTGTCATATCAAATCTATCCTAGAGAGATGCCTTCACCACTACAATAGCTGATGAATAAATCTCAGTGATCAAAATGTCATCACCATATAGAACCAAAATTATGAGTGAATCATCCTACCATAAAAAGTAGACATTAGGGTTAGAATGGCACCTAGTGAAATCTGCTAGGAGAAGGAAGGAATCCATCTTGGCATACCAAGCCTGAGGGGCCTGTTTGAGGCCATAGATAGATTTCCTAAGTCTACATACTAAGGAAGAATTCTAAACAAATCCTGGTGGCTACTCTATGTAGATCTCCTCCTCTAGGTCTCTGTGAAGAAAGGCACTCTTCACATCCATCTGGTGAACATCCCAACCATGTGCTGTGGCAATAGCCAAGGTGAGTCAGATAGAAGTCATCTTTGCAATGGGTGCAAAGGTCTCTAACTAGTCAATGCCTGCCACCTGTGAGAAGCCCTTGGTGACCAGTCATGCCTTATACTTATCAACTAACCCATCTACTACAAACTTGGTCTGATATATCCACTTACATCAAACCATCTTCCTTCCATTAGGAAGTGAAGTCAAGTCCCAAGTGTGATTTTTGATTAAAGAATAATATTCTTCCTCCATAGCATTATCCCACTCAGGTACCCCCGATGCCTCTCAAAAAGTATATGGATCTAAAACTAAAGTAAAGAAGGCATGTGGATCTCTTTGATAATCCCTCCTAGTGCGTCTATCACTTGCAAGATCTCTTACCCAAGTTCTAGCACTGTCAAGTGTCTTTCTAGCCCAAAGTGGCCCAAAAGTGGGTGAGTCAGGTGATAACTTCTCATCCTCTGATTGACTAGAGGTGGATGACTCTGCATCACTGTCCTCACTATATAAACTTGAAGAAGAAGAAGATGTTTCTAGCTCAGGAACCTACTATGGCTAATAAGAAGAAGTATATCCAATGAGGGAGAAGAAGTGCCAAGTGTTGAGTCTCTAGGACTCTCCTAAAAGTGGACAATTCTCTCAATGAAAAACTCATGAGTGGTTGGATCTAGAAGGTGATACCCATTAACACCATCCAGATATCTTAAAAAGATGCAAGGCTTGGACTAACATTCCATAGCTTTGCATTTTTTCTTCGGTATGTAGGCCATGGTTGGGGATCTGAAAACCCTAAGGTGCTCAACATCATGTTTCCTTTTATGCTAAGCTTTAAAGGGTGTTATCCCTTTCAAAGATTTATGAGGAACCCTATTTTGAATGTAGCAAGTACAATTGATGGCTTTAGCCTAGTACTGTGGTGCTAAGGATTTGGAGTGAATCATACAGCTACCCATCTCTTTCAAGAACCTATTTTTGCATTCTACAACCCCATTCTGTGAAGGACTATAAGTGACTATGCGCTGCAAATCAATCCCCTCTGTGGCAAAAAAATGCTCAAACCTGTTGTTGACATACTCCCCTCCATTATCAGTTCAAAGAAACTTGATGGATTTCTCACTCTGTTTCTCAACAAGAGCCTTGAAGTCAAGAAATTTTTCAAACACTTCAGACTTTTGTTTGAGAAAATATATCTAAGTGTACCTAGAGAAATCATCAATGAAAGTGAGGATGTACTCAGCCCTTGTGAAAGATGGTTTGGGAAAGGGTCCTGATACATCACTATGGACTAACTCCAAAGGTTGTGAAGCCCTCCAAGCTTTACCTTTGTTAAATTTTGGTTTGAGATGCTTCCCAAGGGAGCACCTCTTAAAAAGTCCTTTTGAGAATTGGACACGAGGCAAGTCAATGACCATGTCATTTTTGCAAAGTTGTTCAAGGTAGCGGTAGTTAAAGTGGCCAAACTGCTTATGCCATAATTTACTAACTTCATTTGAATGAGTCAACAATGCTATTGGAGAAGAATCTGGTGAAAAATGTGAGAAGGTATATAACCTTGCTTGGTGATCTACCCTACCCACTGCCACTGTAGTATCACTATGCAACTCCCTGATATCCACTGAATCTGGTAAAAACTCAACTCTCATGCCCCGACCAATGTGAGTGATTTGGTACACTAATAAGAGATTGGTTGAAAGAGAAGGAACACTTAGAACATTATTGAATGTTCCTCCTTCCATTTCAATTGACCCTCTCCCTACAATAGAAACTGATGTGTCATCACCCAAACTAATTGAAGTCATGCTACAAGGCTCTAAAGATGAAAACTCAACTAGTGAAGAGACCATGTGGTGAGAAGCACCCAAATTAATGACCCATGATGATGTAGAATCTATAGTTTCTATAAGGGCCTTGCCCTTTTATTTCTCCTTACCCTTGCCTTTTGCCTTGGTAGAATCTTGGGTAGATGAATTCTGCTTGATGGACTCAGGAACACCTATGTTGTGCTTCTCTAGAAGATGAGTTAGGTGATCTATTTGTTTCTTTATGAATTTTTGTTCATCATGACTTGTATTCTTACAATAGGCACACTTAACCTTCTCCTTCTTAGGTTTAGCATTGGAGGAGGAAGAGTCAGTGTTGTTTTTGGTAGGATTGTTATTTTCTTTCTTCTTCTCCTGGTCCTTGTTCTTTTTCTTCTTCTCCTTTGTTAAAGTCTTATCCTTACCATTTCCAGATATCAAAGCTTGGGGTTGAGTAGTATTCATTGTGCCCATTTGGATTAGTTTATCTTGCTCCCTAGTTAAGTCGGCAATGAATGAATCTAAAGAGGGCATTTTCCATTTAGCGTAAAAGGCACTTTTTGTGGCATGGAAAGTGGAGACAAAGACTGAATAGCTTGGACCTAACTTAGAGAGAATAGAAAGGATGAGTTGATCATCTTTATTCTCTATCTTGAATTTTTTCAATTGCAATTTGAGGGCCTTAAACTTAGTGAAGAAGTCTTGTAGGGTGTCAAAGTTGCTAGGACTTAGACTTATGAGTTCATTTTCAAGCTCATGACCTCTCATCTCATCAAGCTTCCCAAATAAGACTTCTAAGGTGTCCCATATATCTTTGGGAGTCTTGGTAGTTTATAAATGGAAGAGAAGTTATAGAGACATAGATAAGCTTAGTAATCCATAGGCTTCATCACTACGGTTGTACCACTTGACCTTTTCAACATCAGTGCTGGGTTCTACTTCAGTACCCATGGTGATCCTATACAACCCTTTGCTTCTAAGAATGATTGACATTTTAACCTTCCATTCATGATATTTGAAGGGTTTTAGGGGTTTAAGTTGAAAAAAATCCATTTTAAGCTGAATTTAGGTGAAGTTGTGTTGATTTCAAGTTTGTGAAAGTATGCAGAAAGGAGAAAGATAACAAAAGTAAACAAAGTGCTGAAAGACAATCACACCCCCTTGAAATGTTGAGCCCCCCCAAATATGCAAGTGAATACTCAAATATGTTAAACTCAACCAATAATGCATCTTAGATCAATTTGTGCAAGTCAAGTTAATAACCCAAGCAAATAGGACGTCGGACCCAATCGAAAATATGTCCCGAGAGACTCAAATTTTTGACACTTTATAAAGTAGTGCATTTTTGACAATTATCTAGCCTAAGTTGTGGAAAATTTAAAACTAAGCACTTTTTAAAAAGATGAAACTCGAATTCAAGCTACCGTTTGCAATATTTTAAAGTTTTAATTTCCCGTAAACTAGTAATTTTGCAAAAAAATAGCACTAAAACATTAAAAAAATGCCTGTTTTGAGAGAAAAAGTGGCCTTACAACCACTCATTAGACTCAACATGGAGTGAGGAATCCAAAAGATGTCTTTTTGAGGGGGAATTGGCCTCCTACCAACCCAGGCCTCACCCTTCGTCTTTGACAGGCGAAAACTCAAACTTAAAATAAAAACCCCAAATTGCCCACAATGTAAAATACAACATTAAATATTCATTTTTTAACCAAATTGACTGATTTAAGATTTTAAAAGTCAAATTTGACTAAGAATTTAAGAAACAAAGGCAGATTTTACCAAATAAAGGCTGTGTGAGGGCCCACATGGAGCGCCAAAATGAAAAAGGGCACCATTTTTGAGGGTTTGGTCTTTTTGTTTGCTATTTTGACTATGCATTAGCAGAAAGACTATGCAGATCTCCACGCAGTAGCTTGGTGAAGACAAAACAACTCCAATGCCTCCTTTTTCTACTGTCCAAAGCCAAACTGAAATGCCAAACTAAAACGCCAAGGTGAGAGGTGAGTGAAAACCGCACAAGTGTACGGACCGTATGGTCCATGCTGGTCTTTAAGGCTGATTTTAGCAAATAAATTCACTCTTTAAGATAAGTTTCACAACATATCCAAATGCTTGGTTAAGGAGATAAGTGTCAAAGTGGAAGAGAGGGTTTTTAGGAGACACCAGGCTGTACGGCTCATGCAACGTTCAAGAAAGCTTAAGACCACTTTTCAAATGCCAACACACTAGTTTTTCAATGTGAGCTTTCCAATAACATCAATGACATTCCAAGAAAACTTGTAGATTATTTTCACGTAGGTATGCTCATATACTTCACATGGAGAATGAGTCAAACCCATAAATCTGCATCAAGGCTTATATGCCAGTACAATCATAATGCATGCAAATAACAAAATCGAAGATCCTTTGCAAGTAAAAAACTCAAGACTTCAGAATAGCCTAATAGCATAACTAGACACACGATTATCGAGGTGGCTCTAATACCATATTAGAGTTGTTGCCAGGGTCTGAATAACGCGAATGCAATGGTCAAGTGATCACACGAGACGAAGCTGGTGCACACCACAAATAAGCTAAAGCAAAAGAGATAATTTGCAAAAGACAAATAGGAGAAAAACCCAATATTCAATTAAATTAAGATGGCCAAAGTGAAGACTACATATAGGAGAGCACGTAAGTAACTCCTCCACAAAAGGTGGTCAAAGTACCCCAAGAATAGACTGTATCCTCCATGAAAGGTGGTGACAAGGTGCTAAGAATAGAGAAGTAACTCCCATACCCAAAATAGCTAGTCAAAGGAGTTATTTATGACATTCTTATGACACCTATGACACATCTATGACACACATCTCCACATAAGCTAGCCTATCCCATGAATGTAGGAAAACTCCATGTATGCACAAATATATAATATTGCCTAATCAAATAATAGGGAAAAAATAAAAACCTACACTAACAGTGGAAGCTATTGCATTGAAGGAGGCAAATGAAAATACAATCTTGGAGTTTTGTGAGAGTATCACAACAAGATTTTGGGTCCCCTATTTTTGATAATTCACTTTCTTTCATGAGTTCTAAATATTTTAAGTGGGAACATAAGAATGGATTTTACTTGAGTACCTCATCCAACTATTACCCTCAATGTAATGCATTGGCTAAGTCTACAAACAAGATCCTCATTAAGATAATCAAGAGGACAATAGAGAACAATCAAAGAGCATGGCACACCAAGTTGAAGACAACCTTATGGGCTAATAGGATCACTCTTAAGAAATCAATTGGTAACTCTCCCTTTATGCTTATTTATGAGAGATAAGCTAGGTTTTCCATCTCTCAAGAGCTCCCTACTGTAGAGCTTGCACATTAGTTGGAACTAATAGAAAATAATCTAATGGAAGTCAGATTGATAAAACTAATGCAACTACAAGAAGTAAGGGATAATGCACATAAGACCATGAAACACCACCAAGTACTCATGAGTAAATATTTTGACAAAAGAAAAAGTACAAGAGTGTTTAAGGAAGGTGACTTGGTTCTAAAATGGGATGAGGACAGAGCGAAACTAGGTAAACATACAAAGTTTGATGCTTTATGGAGTGGTTCTTACATCATCAATAAGTGAAAGAAAAACAACTTTTTTCAGATGACCAAGATGAATGGAGAATAATTACCTATCCCTATGAATGAGATACATATGAAGTTCCGCTATTAATCTTTGCAGGCCTATCTTGTAAATAGTAACATAGGTGTGTGTGTTTGATCTAGTTTTGTTTTTACTATTGTGTTCCCTAAGTGTTTTAGTTGACACATGCATGTTCTCTTTATTTTGATTTGTATTCCCTAAGTTCTTAGTAGCACAAGAGTGTCTTTACCTATGTGTGTCTTGTGTAATGTCATTATCTTGTGGTCAATCTAAGGTCTATTCATGACAATATGAGTGCTCATTTTGCATGAATCCATGCCCAATGGAAGGATTTAGGCAACCAGTCTTAGGCATATCAGGGATGCCATATCCAGGAATCACCAATAATGTTGGCCAAATTCCACCCCTAGGTTTGCACCTTTCAAATTTGGTCAAGTCTAGTAATTAGCTTTTCTTCAAAAGAAATGTTTTTTAGCAAAGCCCACAAAAATAATAGGTGTTATTTCTTTTAGAAAGTCCATTTTGGCCTTTGTTCTAGTCCTTTTCTTAATTCTTTCATGTTTTTTGTCTAAAGCATTTTATCAAATTATTTTAGACTTTTTGTTTGAGGCTTTTCCTCAAGAGTATTTCTTTGGGTTTTCTTCTGGCCAAGTGATGAATTTTTTCGAACAATTTTTCCACATAATTTTTCCAAAGGTACTTTACAATTTGTCTAAAGGCCTCTTTCAAGCCAAAAGGGACCCTTGTAATTTTTCTGAAGGGTACTTTCATTTTTCTGAAGGGCACTTTTCAAGCAAAATGGACCAAACAAAAAGTCTGAAAGGTATATTTTATTTTTTCAGAAGGGCACTTTCATTTTTCCAAAGGGTATCATTTTTTGGGAAAAGGTCCACTTTAGTTTTTATAAAAGATCATTTACAACTTTCTCTAAGGGTATTTTGTTTGTAAAGTGGTCACTTTCATTTTTCCTATGGGGTACTTGAATTTTTGAAGGACCATTTCCAAAAATCCTGAAGGACCATTTCAAAAAGCCGAAGGATGATTATAACTTCTCTGAAGGGCATTTCAACTTCTCCAAAGGGACCAATAAAAAAGGCACAAGAAAGGAAATGAAGAGAAGAAACTTTGAAAGAATTCCTTTGGAATTTTTATTTGAAGGAAATAAAAAAGAAAAATTCATTCATTTTTTTTTTGAAGGAAATGAACAAGCAATGAGCTCGAAAGAAAAGACTTGACAAAAGGTTAGAGAAAGTAAATAGAAACAAATAACCATGGACAATTTGTCTGAGGAAAAGGTTTGGAAATAAAAGTTTGAAAAAAATACCCAATAGAGTGATGGCCCATAGGAATTAAATTTTAAACTTTAGAGAATAGCCATTGTTATTCAAAATACTTAACAAGAAAATAATAATAGACATGGAGGTGGCAAATGGTCAAATCCTGAGCATATGGAGTGGACTAAGTGAGAAAAATGGACATGTTGATGGAGTGATTCATTATTGGAAGTTGACCAAGTCAAGGAGATTCTATGAAATTGACAAATATAGGTGTCCAAAGAATAACTAGCATTTAGAAAGAGCATTTTCTAAGTACCATCATGAGTTCTATCAATGTGATGTGTTAAATTTTTTGTTTTTAGTTTTAAACTCTGATGGATGATATTTGATAGAAGTAGTTTATTGTGCCACTCCTAAAGGTTTGATGCCACTTTCCACCATTCTCATGACTTGATTTGAACAAGTACGACTCTTGACATGACATGGCTTGCTCATCCCTCTCTCTCATGGATCTGTAACTTAATTTCATGTCTATGACACATGTCCTTATGCCTCTTTAGATTCTCCTTTCTTGATCTTCCTCAAAGTTATATAAATTGAGCCATTTTGGCCATTGTACATAACCACATTTTTGGTATGGCAAAGCCCTGCTGAAATGACATTGCACTTTTTTTTTAAAGATTGAATACAAGACCAATTTTGAGTTGTGAATTTTTGTTTGAGTATGTGTGTGATGTATAACGGAGCTGAGTGATAACATTATACTTAATACGTTTATCCTTCATGTTTGAACAAAGGTTATAATGTTAACTGGTCATGTGAAGTGTGTTTAATATATCAAACTCTATTTTAAGTATGAAATTGTATCTATGGTGTGCAATATGCCCTTTAGGTCAATTATCTTGTTGATTGTCTCAAACATGTTACCTTCACGTTAAAACACTATGTTAATATCTTTCAATTCATGGAATTAGTCTTGGAAAATAATGTTACTCAATAGAAGTGTGATAATTAGTGGGATAAATTCTTAGTGGATCACCTCTTTAGCATAGTTTTTCTATTTTATGTGAATTTTCGACTCTTTTCATGAACAAGTAGTATATTAGGTGATATACACTTAGATAAGAGTTTAGGGAGCTATCCATTTTCAATCCAAGAGACTCATCTCACTTACAAGTTCCCAAAAATTTGAGGGATGATTCAATGTTACATCAAATTGAAGGAATTTCATAGAACGTCTTAGGGTGCACAATTTGATGAAAATAATGGGTTCATCTAATATTAACTGTAGTAGGTTATGACATGAGATAGGACCCTAAAAAATCTATTGTGTTGCCTGTGATTATGTTGGATATGTATATGGAATTACAATATGTACTCTATGGATTACATTATTATATGTAGGTTGTTCTCACTATACTAGTCTCTAAACCCTCTTAGTAGGTGGGATAAGATATCTCTTATGAGGCTCTATCTTAGAAATTGCATTATTCTCATGATGAGTAATCGATGATTCTTGTGATGGATGAGATATCAGTGCCCTCAGTGTGAATGTTATGATGTCATTATCAATAGATCTATTAATATAGTCCCTAAGTCTATAACAATAATTGTCTTTATGTCCATAGATACAATGACAGTTATAAAAGGGGTGATGTGGCTATCTGTGTAAGAGATGTGGATATCGATGATGAGTAGAAGGAAATGTTATTAACCTCCTATATAGTAGTTATAGTAATATGACATATGTGCTATCCCACTCTGAATCAAATTATAGTGGTGCCCTACTATTGTTCTCTATAGTGCATACTGTAGATGGTGCTCTAGAAACTGGCTCTATTCTTAATTGGTTTCTTTTCTAGTTGTGGTCTCTTATCTTATTTTGTACATGGTGGATGCTATGTGTTAGAAGCTATAGATGGAGGTAATGATTTGAAATCTAGAGTAAGCCAATCAACTGAATCTAACTCAATCAATCCTAATTTCCTCTCCAAAGCTAAAACTATATAACATAAGTGCCTAAAAGAGGGCTTTGTCTGATATAATATATACTTTATGAGGGGTTGGTAAATCCCATTAATAAATATATGTTGAACATCTAAATCTATTGGTTTATAGATCAAGAGTAACTTACAAGTCTTAAATCATAAGATATAATCACTAAATAGATATAAAGGATTCTGATGCAATGTGGAAATTTTATCATATGTAACACAAGGGCCCATGTTTTCTATGTAATATCTAAGAAATTACTCCTCTAATTCATTATATGTATGCAAGGAACCAATAGGGAGTAGATGAAAGAACCAATTCTGTGCAATACCCACTAATGTCTTTTGGAATAACTTAAGTAGAATCAAAGGACTCACATGAGATAGAAAATCCTTTTGAAATGCTTTAAGGTGAACAAATGGATTTCTAGTTCCATAAAATTTAGGCAATGATGGTATTTGGAAGTGCTTAGGCAATAAATCTTTGATAAATGTCTTCGAAAGAGGGTTACCATGCAAGTCATTGGCATCTATCCCATACTTATAAGCCTTATTTTCCAAAGTAAGGAGATGTACTTGGTGTTGTAATTCACCAATAACATGCATCAAATAAATAATCTCTTGGGATGGTATATTAGTATCTTGAAGTGGTTCATTTAAATTTTTAATTTGATCATTTATTTTAGCCATGGGAATGCTACATTTTGCAATTTGATCATAGAGAAGGGGTGTGCTCACTTGAACCTTTATAGGAATGGTAACTTGGACTTTAGTAGAGGGATTTGGGTTACCATTCTCTTTGGGTATAGAGTGAGACACATGTGCTACTATAGTAGGGGTTGGCTTGGGAGATTCATTGGTATCTTAATTATTTAGTGAATCACATTCTATTGAATAGAAGATGTGATATTATCATTGACATGTGTATTGATTGAAATAGAATCATGCATAGAAGTAAAAACAACATTTTGTAATGTATTATATTTGAGAGGAGTGAGAGAAGAGTTAGAATCATGAGATGCATTTTCTTCTTCACTATATGAATAATAGTCATCATCATTCCATGCATTATCACAATCAAAATTTTATTCATTTGAAAGGGGAGAAGTAGAAGCATAAAATTCATATTCACTCTCATTATCATATTCATTTGCATGTTCACTATCATACTCATTATCAGTTCCATTATCACTAGGAGAGAGGTAAGAGAAAATGTTAATTTTTTATAATATGCAATAAATTATCATGTGAAATTGGAATAATATGTGCATCTATGTTATCCTTGAATGGAGTGCATGCATTATTTTTATTTACAATATGAGAATTAAGATTAAGAGAGTTATCATTTAGACATTAATTTGTCATTGTTTGAGATGATAAAGTAGAGTTAAGAACATGAGATTGATCATTTGAACTATGCATTGGAAATTTGATTCTATTTCATTAATATTGTTGTAATTTAAACATAAAAGTAAAAAAGAGGGGGATAAACTAGGTTCAAATTCAAGAAAATTATCACCAATGATAGGTTTACTTGGAATTGCACGACTAATTTATACATTTTATGTATTGTTCATAGGAGAATGAGGTGAAAAGTAAATTTATAATTTATCAAAATTATTTTCTTGGGAAGAGGGAAGAAAAGAGATATGTTTGAGAGAAGAAGATGCATCTACTTTTTCTTCACTATCACTTTCATATGCATCATCATATTCCTCATTAAAAAATAGTAATTGTCTTCATTGTAAATGAAATCATTTTTCTCATTTTTGGCTAATGTACGATTTTACATTTTTGTCCATTCATTGTCATAATTATGAGAAATAATTAGAAATTTATCTATAGGATGAGAGGTAAGAAGTGCCTTAGTGGCCATTTTATTACTTTCACCAAAGAGAGTATGTAAAAGTAATATTAATAAAGTAAACACAATAATGAATACTAACATAGGTATTTTAAAAATATTTTTGACACTCCAAACAATTTGCAAAAATTTCAAAATTTTTATCTGAAAATTGTAAGGGAGGAATGCTTGGGGTTTGAGGACCTAGTTTGGAAATATAAGGTTTTGGGTTGGAGTTTTAGAATCTTAAAATTATTAAAATAATTTTAATTATAAAATAAATTTAAATAAAATAAATGTAAAAAAATTTAAACAAAAATAAAAATTTTTAAATTGAATTTTTGCACAAAAATGTGAAGGAAAACCCTAGGGGTACCTAAGGTTTGATATATTTTTTGGAGTAATTTGGGTTCACTAAATGTTTTATTGTGTTTAGGGAAAATAGGGTTTATTTTATAAACAATAAATGGGATGGATTAAGGGGTAAAATATAGTCAAGTATATTAAAAATAAAATTATACCATTTTGACCAAATTAATTACATGGGAAAGGAAATGACTTATTTGGGTAAAATAGTCATCTATAGGTTCTAGAATAGTCCAAAAACAATTAAGAACAATTAGGAGTAAGGATTAATTTCTAGATATACAACTCAAATTTATTATAGATAGGAGCATTGAGTTTGGATAGGAGTACTAATCACTATTGTCTGGATAAAAGCATTCATCATTGTTGTCCAATTTTAGTACTATTATTTGTTTTGATTTTTGATTCTAGATTCTAGTGTGGTTTGATTTTAGGATCCTGTAAGTGTCCTTGCTTTTTCACAATTGCCTATCTATGCCAATGTATGACCTATTTTATTCTCAAACCCTAGGTTTACCTACACACATGAAACAACAAACATATCCAAAGCCAAAAGGGAAAAGCTAGGTTAAGGGAAGTATGATTGCATGATCTATAACCCTTGCTATCCTGATCACTACCTACATTAACCCTCAATATAGGGTCTTAGATCAAATATAGTTCTCCCTTAGGGAACATACATAATCAATGCACATGGTAGATAAAATAATGAACTTTTACCTAGGCCCTTCCTCGATAAAGCATGCAAATATATGTACTATGTAGAATTTTGAGCTATACTATAAACTGATTTTAATTTTTTAGTGTGCCAAAGTATTAAGTGCTAGATATAAAATGCCTTGTGAATTACTTTATATATGATACTCTCTATTTTGAATTTGGTAGATTTATTCATGCCAATTGACATCAAAAAGATAAAAACCCTTAAGGGTACAGCTAAGAAGGGTTTGGGACCCATTAAGTAAATAAAAAATGACCATCGGATATTAGTGCCAAGGAGGATAAGAGAATCGGGTGTTGTAGTCCACCAAAATTCTATTGTATAGGATTCAAAAAAATAGGCTAAGATTGACACACAATAAGTTTGGGGTTCTTTTGGGGGTATAGATCAATTGATTGAGATAATGAAAAGGTGACAAAAGCAAGAAACAAGACCAAGACAAGCAAAACAAAGACTTGATTAGTGTGAACAAGGATCATATTCTCCAATTAAAGTCTCCTATGAAGAGGAATTTGAAAAGACATGATATGTGTGATTTATTGACCAATTTAAGGTGTATACATTATCATATTTCATACTTAGTAAATACCCTATTAGCAACCTATCACTTTATTGATTTTAATCTAGCATTCAATCATCATAAATCCATCTGTAAGTAATCTAGTCATCTTTTCTATTCATAACTAGCACCCATCTAATCATCATCTTGATAGTTTGAATCTAGGCACTAGTCAAATCCTCATTCTTTTACTAACTTTAAAACTAGGCATCATTAATAGATTGTTATCACCTATCATACTATCAGCCTAAAATTTGATCCTAGTTTTTTAGTCTATCTTGTCTTCACCATCACCTTTCATACTAGCTCAATAATTCAAACTTACATTATCCAAGGACAACATTTATCATTTGTCTCCCTTTCCTCTATCATCTGATCAAATGGATTTGGACCCTATTCTCATAAAACAATACCTATTTGACAAAAAGGATGAAATCCTTTTGCGAGACCTAGAAATGGATGCCCATCTACCTTCAGACCTCGATCCCATCAATCCTAAACCAATGCCCCATATCATCACCCATCAACAATCACTTAGGTCACCATAATCAACTCCATTGTCCATTAATCATAATCATAGGCCTCAAATACCTCAATATATAAGTGATAATGTCACCTTATTTAATGAGTACATCATTTACAAGAAGGATGAGGTCCTTTTATAGTTATTAGAGATGGGTGCTTGCCTTCCCAATTATTTTAAACCTCTAAACCTAAAGTCATCTACCAAATAGGTGCTCCATCAACTCTCATTCCCATCTAATTAACATGACAACAATTCCTATTCCACTCCCCCATCCACTAGTCTTAATCATGACCTTCCTATTCCAAATATTACTATTATGACTTAGAATTTCACCCTTTTGGAAGATTTCTTCAGGATCTTCCACTCCTAGTCATAGTATGGGAACAACCCCAGGCTGTGGGTAACCTATGATGGGTTTGAACCTCTAGAGAAGGACAAATTACTATTGATGGATCACCTATAATAATGATTTCATAGGTAAAGGGGTTAGAAAGGGTAAAAAGGATCCTAAGAAGGCTAGAAGGTGATGTACCAAATAAAAATGGGAAACTCCCATAAGCTTGAACCCACACTAAATATGCAAAATATAATGCTAGCTCATACAACCTCACAATCTAGCTCATTTCATAGGTTTTTCATGGACTAGGTTCAATAAAAACACTAATACATACCTACAAACAACTTGAAAACTCATTAGAAGAGGCAAGGAAGGAGGACAATGGATATGGAATAATATCCTTCATAAGTCCATCATGCACAACTCACTAAACACTAATCCAAGGCAAGAGATAGGTAAATAAATTGTTTTATTACTTCAATACTTAGTTCATATAAAATTTTTATAGGGTTTAGCCTTATAAAAATGATCATATCTTAAAATATCTCAAAGAGTCCCCTGATAGTCCCAAAAAGGAGCATCCTTACAAATGGGAAAGAATGGGTGATATAGAGAAAGGGAAGAGAGAAGAGAGGGATCACCATAGCTAATAAAAATCAATGATCTACAAATTTTAATAATTCTCCACCACCTTTTAATCCAATCAAGACTGATCCTTCATCAATAAATTAGCCTAAATTTGCACCAATTAGTCTTCATGTTTTTCTTAGTGTTGAGAAATGCACTAGAAGATAAGAGTCTATTCTATAGATGATAAGTCATGATATTTTAGAATTATCCTTAAGATATAAAAAACATTTAATGCTCTAACTACTTCTATAACCACTAGATCTCTTTACTTTGATCTTCCACACCACCTTCCACTTGCTTTCACTATTCATGAGAAGAGAATCCTCATATCTATAATTATGATAGAGACATCACCATGTTTGATTTTAACAACTATAGGTACCTATTTATCAAATATATATCCATGTCAATATATGATACATTTATCCATAATCACATATCTACCCCCTGACTTCAATATCTAAGCATAGGTTCACTACAGATGAAAACTAATCCCATTTATTGGTTTTCATATAGCTATAATATTATTAAAAATCCTATATGGATGTATAGTCATGTCTCAACAACTGCTAATCCATCTTTTATCTCTATATTATGCCCTAAAATAATTATTATTACATCTAATAATTTATGATAATTGAGAACTCATTATATGCACAAATCTTTTTTAAAGAGCAATGATCATAATCATGAAACAATTATGTAACCCCAAAATATGGGATAGATCATTATAAATCTTTGAACTATAGGTCAAGACTATTATTTAATGACGATAGAACTTTATTATAACCATCCTAACTATATTATTGTGTCCCATGTTTAATGGATGCTTGATTGAGCTCTAATGATGATATATACCCTTTGAAACATTACTCTAGTTTGACATAGGTCACATGTTTGACCTCTACTCAAAGTCTCATGTAATCAAATTTTAATATTGATCATTGATCTTGATCTAGGATTTTCAAACTTTACCATTTGTTAGCTCTTCATTCATTTTCAAGATCCTACTATTATCCCTTTGACTTCTTAACCTCATATTCACCTTTGATCTCCCTTTGCATGGATGAGTGTGTGTCATATATCTTGTACTAGTTTCACATGTTTAAGACACTTGTCACCTATGTATTTTATCTTAGGATCTACTAAAATTTTGACTCATCACTCATGGTTAGATCTAATTTATACATTGGATCATGCACTATCGATCTACTTAGATCCACTAGATTTTTTAGTCATTATACATTTTTATATCTCTATTTGGGTACCTGAGATATTTAAACTTGTCATCAATGTGTTTATACTAAATTTTTGACTTGATTATCAACATTTATTTTTTATGCATGATCAAATGCATGCCATTAGATATTTAGGACCCATTGACTCTATTAGATCACCATTCACCATTAAATTTAACTTGAGCTCCCATGATCTTGAAACTTTTTAGCTCCACATTCAACCTTAGAACATTTGAATTTAAATGACTAATCATGAAGCTTAAACTTGACATGCACGTGCACATTTCACTCTACAATTCTAACTGCAAACGCTAACATCTTGAGATAGATAACTCATGAAGATACATAGTTCACAAATTATGATCTAGGCATGTATAACTTTATGTCCATATAATCTTTTGGCTTGAAAGGATTTCTAAGCATAATTTTTAAATGCACAATCAAACTAGCTCAAAATGAGTATTTGAGACCTATGAAACCTACTTTATGTCCATGAAGGTCCTGATTACCATGAAAGTTTGTTGATCCTTTTAACCTTACAATCCTAGACCTACTTCCAAGACATTTTATCACTTAATAAAATAGTAACTCTACTCAACTTCAAACCAAGAAAAAGCTTTGTATGTGGGACAACATTGACCAACATCTTCAGTGATTCACAAGGAAGCATGATTGCTATGCTTGAGAACTTAGACTAGTTGCCTTGTCTAATCCATTGTGCATGGAGTCATAAGCTCTAGTTCAACAATTAATCTAAAGCTAAAACTGGATATCAACCCTTGGATAACCCCTCTTAAAATAAAAAATTACCAAAAGGAATAAAACAAAATAAAGTGCCCAAGGCTCTATGGAAAATGAAACAGATAATAGGAAAGGAATGTGCATAAGGTGCTTACGTAAAAACATAAAAACTAATCTAATATATATAAGACCTTTTCAAAACTAATCCTCCTGAATCAAAAAGAAAACTCCTTAAGTCACCTTTATGTGATGATTAAATATGTGAAACAAGCTACCTTTTAGACCATTTATTTGTTGAACCTAGTTACTTCATGATTACCAGTCCTTTTGGCATGATCTCCAACATATGAAATGGGATAAATATGTATCCATATAGACATAATATTTTGCTAGTTCAAGACTTACTTGGTGTTGGACTATAATATCACTTGAAACCTTCTCACTTGATGGCATTTTGGTATGTGAAGGGTAACTATCTTGTTCTAAGCAAAAGATTTCTAGTTCATCCCAAGAGTCAACTTCTTCTTGGTCACTTAGGACAATGCCAAACTTAACACCATCCCTACTATGTTTACCTTTAAATAACTCATATGAAAGTTCATCAACACATCCATGATTCAAGATGTCATAGTTTTATGGATCTTAATCTAACCATTCTTCTTTATCTTTGAAGACATTAATACTGCCTTTTATGGATAGTTCATCTTGAGACTGGTCAGATACTTCAACCTGATTGGCAAGTTCATCTTCATATTCTAGAGGAGGCATAGGCTAGTTTAGAATCTCCACCTAGTCTATGAAGTCATGGTACAATTATTTCCATATTTCATTTTGATCTACTTCCTCCTTGATAGTGCACTCCACCTCATACACAATTGCATAAGAATATTCAATATGTTTCTATACATTTAAGAAGGTTGAATTGTTCTTGTGTTCACCAAGGGGATTCCCTATGGTGATTCCTTCTTTATAGTCAATCATGACATCTTCTTGATCAAATATGACCTGAGATCTTTCCTCTTCACTTTTTTCCCTCAAGAAGGGTTCCTTTTCAAGAAAGGGTAAAGTGGAAGGTTGATGGATTTAGGGTGAAGGATGAGATGTTATGGGGGACTGATGAGTTGGATATAGAATATTAGGTATGATGGATGGTTCATGGATGAGTCTGGGCATAGAGGGAACCTTGTTATATCTTGAAACCTTGAGAATGGTTGATTCTTGAAGAAAATCTTATAAGGAAAGCAAATTGAGTTGGGTAATGGAAGAAACATCTTCTTGATCAACTATAGCTTGAGCTCTTTCCTCTTCATTTGCTTCCCTAAAAATGGGTTCTTTCTCAAGAAAGGGTGTGATGCAAGATTGATTGACTTGAATTATTTTTCTTTATTTTCCCACATCACTAATCTATCTATCCACCATTAGATTAAGGTATTCACTTCATACAAATCATCATTGATAGCACCATATTGGACTTCTTCTCCAATAGACATCCACTTATCTATTAGCATTTGAACTAACTTCTTCATCCTCTCTATGAGATGAAAAAAAATCACATCAAATTATTTGTCACATTTTCTCATCACCTCTTCTAATTTTAGCATATTTGGCTTAAATGCCAACAAGGATGTGATAACACAAACATAGTTTTGACAAGGTTGGCTAGAGTGGTAAGTTGATATGAAGGATAAATAGGTTCATTTTAGGGATGATACAAATGATTGGACTAATATTAGGGGTCATAAAAAGGATGGTATGCTTCATTTGGTTGATGATATGGCTCACCAAACTGATAAGGATAGAATTCTACCCAAATCCCAACCATAAAGAATCATAAAAGAGACTAGATAAAGATAAAACTTACTTGAAGGCTTACCTAGACTATTGTAACCAATTGATATCCTATATTTACCATTGATGTTTATGTATGTGCCTCTAAAGGCTGATTATATGAGTAAAACATCAAAAATCTTCATCAATGAACAATCTAGTGTGTCAGACCAGGCATGCCAAAAATTGTTATGACATGGAATTTCACCCTTGTGGAAGATTTCTTTAGGGTCTTCTACTCCAAAACATAATATGGAAACAAACCTAGGTTGTGGGTAACCTATGATGGGGCTAAACCTCTGGAAAAGGCTAGATTCCTCTTGATGGATCACTTATACTAATGTTGTCATAGGTAAAAGGGTTGGAAAGGGGAAAATAACTCCTAAGAAGGCTAAAAGGTGATGCACTAAATAAAAATGGGAAAATCCCATAAGCTTAAACCCATAGTAAATTTTCAAAAGAAAATGTTAGCTCACATAACAACATAATCTAGCTTAATGCATAAGTGTTTCATGGACTAGGTTCAAGCAAAACACTAATTTAGACCTACAAACAACTTGAAAACACCTTAGAAGAGGAAAAGAAGGAGGACAATGGATATGGAAGAATCTCCTTCAGAAGGCCATCATGTACAACTCATTAAAAAATAATCTAAGGCAAGAGATAGGTAAAGAAAATACTTTATTGCTTCATGAGGTAGTTATTACAAATTTTTGATAGGGTTTAGCCTTATAAAATTGAGAATATCTTAAAATATCTCAAAGAGTCCCTTTATACTCCCAAAAATGAGCATCCTTACAAATGAGAAAGAATGGGTGATATAGAGAAAGTGAAGAGAGAAGAGAGGGAACATGCCAACTAAGGACAATTAATGAGATACCTTTTTTAATAAATTCTCCATGACCTTTTAATCCAATCAAGACTGATCCTTCATTGATAAATTAGCCTGCATTTACTCTAATTAGTCTTCAAGTTTTTATCATTGACTGAGAAATGCAATAGAAGATAAGAGTTTGTTTTGTAGATGATGAGTTACGATATTTTAGAAAGATCCTTAAGATAGAAATAAAATTAAATGATCCAACTACTTCTCTAACCACTAGATCTTTTTGCTTTGATCTTCCATGCCACCTTCCACTTGCTTTCATTACTCATGAGAAGAGAATCCTCATATCTATAATTCTGATAGAACCATTACCATGTCTTATTTTAGTGACTGCATGTACCTATCTATCAAATCTATAGCCATGTTGATAGATGAGACATTTCTCCATAATCACATATCTACCCCTTAACTTCAATATCTGAGCATAGGTTCATTATAAATGTAAAACAATACCATTTATTAGTTTTCATATAGCTATAATATCGATGAAAAGCCTATAGGCTATATAGTCCTGTCTCAACAATCTCTAGTCCATATTTGATCTCTGTATTAGGCCCTAAAATACCTATTTTTACCTCTAAGCATTTATAGAAACTAAGAACTCATTATATACGTAGATCTTATTTAAAGAGAAATGATCATAGTCATGAAACAATTCTACAACCCCAAAAGATGGGCTTTATAAGTTCTAAATCTTTGAACTAGAGGTCGAGATTGTGCTTTAATGGTGAGAAAACTTCATTATAACCATCTTGACTATATGACTATCCCATGGTTAATGGATGCTTGACCAATCTCTAATAGCAACATATTCCCTTTGAAACATTACTTTGGTTTGACCTAGGTCTCATATTCAACCTCTACTCAAAGTCTCATGTCTTTAAATTTTAATATTGATCATCAATCTTGATTTTGACTTCTCAAACTATGCCATCTATTAGCTCCTCATTTGTTCTTAGGATCCTACTATCAACCCTTTGACTTGTTGACCTCAGGCACACCAGTGATCTCCTTTTGCACAAAATAATGTGATCCATATATATTCTACTAGTTTAACATGCTTAAGACACTTGTCACCCATCAATTTACTCTTAGGATCCATTGGCCTTTTGACTCATCACTTGATATTAAATCTAATTTATTCATTGGATAATGTAATATCAATCTACTTAGACCCACTAAATTTTTTAATCACCATGCACTATTAGATCTTTATTTAGGTACTCAAGATACTGACACTTATCATCGACACATTTATTCTAACTTTTTGAATTGATTCTCACCATTGATCATTTATGCATGATCAAATGCATGCCATTGGATATTTAGAACCCACTGACTCTATTAGATCACTTCTCACCATTAAATTTGATTTGAGCTCCCATGATATTGACACTTTTCCACATTCAACCTTGGAACATTTAAATTTAAATAGCTATTTCTTGAAGCTTAAACTTGATGTTCATGCACATGTTTCACTCTACAAGTATAACTTCAAAGGTTATATCTTGAGGTAGAGAACTTATCAAGATACAAAATTTGTAGATCATGATATAGGCATGAATAAATTCATGTCCATGAAATATTTTATCTCAAGAGGATTTTTAAGCATACTTATAAAATGTACAACCAAACTGATCTATTTGTTTCTATGTGATGTGTGATTATGGTCTAGTTCTTCTAGACTTGTGTTAAAACTTTCATGGCTCAAAATGAGTTTTTGAGACTTGTGGAACCTACTTTATGTCCATGAAGGTCATGGTCACCATGATAACCTACTGATCCTTTTCACCTTGTAATCTTAGACTTTATTCTAATCCATTTGATCACTTACTCAAATAAGAACTATGTTTAGCTTCAAACTAGGTAAAAACTTTATATGTGGGCCAAAATTGGTTAATAATTAACTTGTTTAATAACTATATTACTACTAACAAATAAGTAGTTATATTATGGCTACTTGATATGGGTGTCTAAATTACCAATGGTATTGACCCCATTTAGCTAACCTTACCCCAGTTCATACCTATTCATAGTCAAATATTCCATTTACTAATCATAGTCCATCATAAATATCCCATCCTACTAGCAAAGTGAAGCCTAGATTATCGACCTAATCATCTCTCAATATTGTGACATTTCCATCATGTGCTCCCACTCTTAAATTTAACAATTCCACATCTAACATTAGAGACAAGTAATATACCCCTCTCTAAATATCCATAGAAGCCCTATTTTGGAAATCGAGGTCCATAGGCATGATTGCCCACCTAAAAATAAGACCTCTAGATTTGTCTAAACATGTACCCTCATGGTATCAACCTAAATGATTTTTTATATGCCATGAATTCCATAGGCATTCTATTAGTAAATTTCACCCTTTTAGAGATTATATCCAAAATTTAATTGATAATGTCAACATTGAAAATGAGGGAGAATCTAATGCATCCATGCCTATGAGTATGCAAAATGGGGTATTCCAATTATTACTTGTAAAGAATGATCAAAATTCTTTCTTTTCAATCAAGTTCATGACTTCAATCCCACCCATATCATAAATATCCCTTATCAAACCATCCCTATACCCTATTCACATTAAATCCCACATTTTCACAAATCCATTAAGCCTACAACATTCCTTCATAAATCTAGGGTGAAGGAGGTACTTGTAGACAATGATATCTAATCACTATAAAATCATTTATTAGTGACATCACCTCATCAACATCCCTTTCATAGTTAGCATTATAATGGTCAAGATGATGTTCAACATCAACATCTAAATCAAAATCCATGTCAAAAGCATCATCCCTTTTAGATAATGATATTTGAATATTTCTTGGTTATTACACTGAAATTAAAGCCTACATATGTTATAGCAAAAGGCTACACAATATTTTAGAGAGAATAAATGTCAAGTTTGAAAAAGTCTTAAAACATGTTAAACCTGATAGAGAAATCTTTATTGAAGAATCAGATTTTGAAGATGAAGTAACTAATGAAGAGAATAAGGAAGTAAATGAAAAGGCACCTAAAAGATTTGTTCAAAAGGATAATCCCATAGAGTAGATCATTGGCAATAATAATGAAGTTCAAACAAGGCGAATAAATACACAAAAAAGCAACATTTACGTTTTGCTCTAATGTCTACAATTGAGCCTAAGATCTATGTTGAAGCCAACAAATATGAGAATTGGCTAAAAGCCATGGAAGAAGAAATGAGCCAAATTCAAAGGAACAAAAGTTTGGAATTAGTTCCAAGACCTTCAAACAAGAATGTAATAGGTATAAAGTTGGTCTTTACAAATAAGCTCAATGAAGATGGAGCTATTATAAGGAATAGGTCAAGATTGGTGTGCAAAATATATGCACAAGTTGAGGGCATATATTTTGAGGAAATATTTACTCTAGTTACTATATTGGGAGCCATAAGAATGTTTCTAGCATTCTTTGTTTACAAAAAGTTCAAACTCTATCAAATGGATATTAAATCTGATTTCTTGAATGGGAACCTAGAAGAGGAAGCCTACTAGACCAACCTAAAGGTTTTGAGTTTTTAAAGGAAGTATATTATGTGTGCAGACTGAAAAAAGATTTGTATGGTCTAAAATAAGCACCTATGGTACAATATTCAAGATTAGACTATTACCTACAATAATAAGGATTCAATAAAGGATGTGTAGATAATTATCTATACTTTAAATTAGAAGGTGAGAATATGTTAATTATTGTTGTGTATGTTGATGACATCATCTTTGGTGGTAGAAATAAAAAAATGTGAAAATAATTTGCTACACAAATGCCAAGTGAGTTTTATATGTCTATGCTTGGAGAACTTGATTTTTTTCTTGGTATACAAAAAAACAAACTAATGGAGGGATATTTATATTTCAAACCAAGTATGTTAAGGAAATACTCAATAAGTTTGGAATGGAAGATAGAAAACTAGTTCATACTCCCATGATAACTTGATGTAAGTTGAGTAAAGAGGATGAGTCCCTTGATGCAAATAAGACTATGTACAGATCAATGATAAGTAGATTGTTATAACTAACTACATCAAGAATTGATATCATGAAAGTAGTGTGCATGGTTTTAATATTTCAAGCTACTCATAAAGAATCACATGTTAATGCAGTGAAAAGAATATTTAGATATATCAAGATCACAATTAACTATTTCCTATGGTATCCTAAAAGTGAATATTTCACTTTGACAACATATACAAATGTTGGTTGGGTAGGAAATGTGGATGATAGAAGAAGCACTAGTGGTGGTGCATTTTTATTTGGAAACAAACTTATTTCATAGCTAAGAAAAAAGCAAGAGTCAATTACTCTTTCCACATTAGAAGTAGAGTATGTTGTAGAAGTGGCATGTTGCATTCAAGTCTTGTGGATGAAGTAAACACTAAAATACATCAAAGTAGATAACACATCACCTATATCTATTCTTTGTGATAATTCAAGTGCTATTAACATATCAAATAATCCAGTGATGCATTCCATAACCAAGAACATATCAATCAAGTATCACTTATTAAGATAAAAGGTTGCATATCAAGAGGTCATAATGAAGTATGTGCCAAATAAAGATCAAATTACAAACATATTCACCAAACTTCTTCCCAAGGAATAATTTGAATATCTAAGACAAAAGTTGGGAGTGGTAGATACTACATAACATCACTATATTATATTGATGGGGCATGAGACTAGGGGAAGGATCATAGATAATTTATTAAACCCTAGAAGAGAAGAGAAAAAGAATCTCAAGTATGCATACTTTTACAAATTTATAATGAGTTAATGGTTACAGATTCTTAGATAAAATCCTTTATCTAATAAAGGGGGAAAAACATTTGGATAAATAGTGAGAAAGAATCCCTTTTCCATTAATGTCAAAGGGGGAGAAAATTTTCAAATTATCTCTCTAAAAGTTTGGAGAAAAAGTGCAAATGCTCTCTTTAAATGTTTATCATAGAAAGAGCAGAGCATGTGTCTAAGTCGAGTTTAGGCAAAAGTGTCATTACCTAAGGGGGAGTAAGTTCGATATGAATAAATTAAATTCATGCTCATAAAAATCCAATGAAATAAATGCTAGAGAAGGAGAATAATATTATAAGATCAGAACATTTAGTTTGCCATTAATGACAGAGGGGGATATTATTGGCAATATGATTGTCATTGATGTTAAAAGGGAGATTATTGGAATTATGTAAGTCATTAATGCTTAAGAATGAATATGGTGATTATAGGATATGTAAGGGGTCCTATTAGAGGTTAAGGATGATTGGAGTTCTTGTGTGTATGAGTGGAATTCATCTAGTACTTCATTTTGTTCATCTAGATATTTTGGGTCTAGTGGCAAAAAATATGAATAAGCAGTTTGCTAGCATCACCATTGCCATGTGTGGATGAGTCTAGGGGAGTTGGTCATATGATTGTGATAAAATTAGTCCCTAGTTGTTATGTGCTAGATTTAAAGTCATGTAATGAAGCACGATATAAGATATGAGGATACAAAGTTGGCTAATTAGAAAGAATTCACTAAGTTTCTATACTTATCCAAATTTTCCAAAGGGTTCAAGCATATTTAAGTAAAAATGTTGATGAGGTTAAAATTACACACATGGAGGTGTCAAGACAAAATGATCATATGGGTTTTTTTAAATTTTTATGTATATTTTCTATGCATTGAATCTCAGGTCATATGATAAATCATGATAAAATATATGCATGTGCAAAGTTGGGCTCCCAAAAATTTTGACAGTGTTTTCCCATAGTCAAATTTATAGATGGCAAGAAAAGTTAAAAAGGCATTTTGATGATGTAATATCTTACACATATGAAGGTTTCTATAGAATATTTATATATGGATGGAATCCCCTATGTGAGAGGATATTATACACTAAATTATAGGTCATGCGATCAAACACATCAAAATTTATGTAAGAATAAAGATGACCTTCTAGGTGGTTCTCAACATAGTTAGCTCTATGTCAAAAGAATCCAAGTGAGTATATTAATAGAATTATATATAACATGTATAAAGGATTCAAGAAGATATGAGCTTATGGGGTCATTCATTATCATTCCTAATTTATATGGTCCAAAGTTTAAAATAGGTGGATGAGAGAAGAAAAAGATATGAAGGTGAAAAGTTCACCTTCAAGGCATATTGAGATGGTCCCCATACTTAGTCAAATCTACACAAGGTAAAGTTTGAGAAACTCTCAAAGAGATCAATGGAGCATGTTTTCTCCAAGATGTTAGGATGTAGTGAGATGAGGATAAATGGTTAAAGTTTAACGTCAAGCTAAAATAAAGTTTGAGCTTGTCATAAGATCAAACAATGAGCAGATGATCATGTAATGAAGATATAATTGAGTGAGTGTACTCAATGGGATAAAGTGCTCAATATTTATTGAGATAGAGGTGAGTTAAAAACTAAGATAGTTTGATGAGATCGACAAAGTGTATTCATTCTAAAGACTCAAGAAGTAATGAGATGAGATTAGGAGCTTGATGTTTAACTTCAAACAGAGATAAAGTTCATGCAACTTTGAAGATCTAATGACATGTAGGAGCTCAGATCAAAACATCCAATAGATGCATTTTAAAGTTGTAACATTAAAGATCAAAAGCATAAAAGAATGCAATGGAGAGTGTGAGCCTATCAAAACTTGATCTAATGGATGCATTTTAAAGTTGATCAATTTAAATAAGAACCATAAAATCATGGTGGAAAACTTAAGATTAATGGTTGATATTTAAATATATGTTAATCCTAATCGTCAAGTAGAGGAACTTGTAGTTAAGCCATAAAATATGACATAGATAATGAAATTGATCACTGTAATTGATCAAGTTTGAGTAATAAGGCATGGGAATCAAAACTAAATCCCACTATATGCTAAAAATAGTAATGAGACCAAGAATCATGGTGGTGAAGCATGAGTTGAAGATGTGGGAAAATTTTAGTCAAAGACAAGAACTAAAGTCCAATAAAACTAAGCATGATGTGTTATAAAACAAGTGTAAACATAGAGAATATACATAACCCTATATATATATATATATATATAAAATTAAAAATGCTACTGGTGTTATTGAATTGTGGAAAATATAAAAATATAGAGACAAATGGGCATATAAGAGAAGAGAAGAGAGAGATGTACAGAGCATGAGTAGTTACAAACCAAACCTATAATAGAGAACTAAATTGGATTCATTTATGAAGCAAATTTATAATCTAGAGTTGTAGCTCCATAGTAGAATATGATAGGTAGATGACACTAAATAAGCTGATTTGGTGCTCAGTTAGGGAGTTGGTGCTTCCTTAGAGTAGGTGATCTTAAATCAAGGGATTGGTATCTCCTTAGGGTTGGTGCCCTTAAACATTATAACCAATGAGGTTATTTATTATGAGGATAGATTAGAATAGTAGATTATAGAATATATTATCAAGGTAGTTTTTACCTTATTTGGTTTTCCATGGTATATCTAGTGCTGTGTCTATTTGTTTGTATGTGATCTTAGCATATAGTTTTAATCTACATTAAAAGTTTTGAAAAGGACTAAGTTAATCAATATACAAATTCACCCCGCTCTTAGTATATAGTTGTGTTAAAATAATGAAAAGGGAGATACAAACATTAAATAAACCTAAACAAATGAGGTTATGCACTGAGTCTAACTCCACAAAACTACCATGAACTTGCACTATGAAAGGTGATTCACAAAACTGATCTAAACATTTAAGGTTTTTCTAACATAAGCATTTCAACATGGAGGTAAGATGCAATGAATTTATCAAGGTGGATGAATAAGAGGTCTGATTTTATATTCTAGTAATATTATTTATAATTAAAGACATAAAATAACACTAACTATACTTCATGTGACCTGTTAGAGGGTAGACTACTTGCACAAAACATGAAAGAGTAAGATGAACACAAGGAGAGATGACTATCACTTGTCATTCAACTATGAACTAATTCACACACTTAGATAATAAGTTGAGATCCCAAAAATATATTTAAATATTTTATTCAAAGGAAAAACCATCACTCAAACTAGCAGGGCTTCTCCATACTAGATGTGGATTAATTACAAATCCAAAAATGGTTGCTTATATAGAGAATTGTGAAGAGAGTGTGAGAGAGGGGGTGTAGTAAGAGAATAATGAAAAGTGTCCATGTGAGTTATAATAATAAATGGGGTTATGAAATATTCATAATCATACTTAAAAATACATGTGTATCACTCCTAAAGATGCTCCAACCCTCCACATGGCATAGGAGTTAGAACTTTGGCTTGACACCTTGACTAGCTTCTTGAAAACTTCCCTTACTTGTATAATAAGAGTGAAAAATAAGCTTATACATCATTTATTCACCATGAAATAATATTATAAAACTTATTTTACACTTACTATGCATTAATAAACTCTTTTGATCTAACATTCCATCATTCATATGCATCGGTGTCTTGAAACTCTTCATTTCCCAAGCCTAGATTGGTCCAAGTGGCCCAAAACTCAAGTTCATATTCCCAAAGTCACTCTTTATACATGGATGGACTTAAAATATCTTATAATACCATAAAAATAAACTTTATTTCCTATAAAAAATACCAAAACTCCATTTTTCTCGTCAAGCTTTCATTAGGTCCATTTTTCTTGTAGTCCTAAAAAACTATAAAATTCCTTATGTAGGATAATGTACAGAGTATAATGAAAAAATAAGGGAATATTATAGGACCCAGTATGGATTTAAAAATTCATATAATATTTCATGTCTTGATCTGAGTGGAAGTCCATTTTTTCTACCTTTCTCTCTCCTTAGTCCTTAATTAGGCCTACTTGCCTAGAATCCTATTTTATTTCTCCAAAACACTATAAAACATGTGAAATAAAAAAAAAACACATGTTATTTAATTTACCTATTTTATCACCAACCTCCATGCCAATTTTGAGGCCCCGAGACCCTGTGGAAGTATGAGAACCATGAAACAACCTTGCCACCTAATCCCATTTTAGGCCTGTTTGAGACTGCCTTTTAAAAAAAATATTTTCTTGACCACCTAAATAATATACTACGAATATTTTTTGACTATAATGGGTGTAAAACATCCCAAATTACCTATTAAAATTATTTTAAAGTTATCCTTTGCTCAAAACCCCTAAAAACACCAAAAACATGAAAAATAAGGCATTTATTATAGTCTGTATAACTAAAAGTATGGAAAAAGTACATGTGGATAACCTAATTGAAGTCCTAAACAACATAAAAGAGTATTTAGTATTAAAATATTTCATTAAATTTTATTTATATGTCCATTTGTCTTGATTTGTCATTATCAAGGTTTTAGGAGGTGTTTAAGCATGTTTCATTCTTAAGGATTGTTCATAAAGAATAGATAATATTTATCTCATAATTCCACAAGATTGTTTTTATGGGAATCCTCCATCATCTATAATAACCTATACGTACCATAAAAATACTCATGAAAATTTTGAGTGTGAGAAGGTACTCCTCAAGTTGTAAATAAGCCATTTGAGAGGGGTCTGGACTGTTAATATTTGTTCATGCATGTGGTGGACCTAAACCATAAAATGATGCATCAATAATTTTGTGTGGAGACTCTAATAATTATTCATAAAACCAATCTTCTCCATTTATGAGGTCAATGTTACAAGAAGAGGGAGAAAACCTACCTTGAAATATAGTCTTGCATGAAGAGTATTTGAATAAGGGTTTAAGGCCAAAATTAGCATTTGTTTGATTTGATATATCTATGGATGATCTTATATAATATGAAACATAATATTTAACCTCTCATCTCCCTTTAGACCATTACACCATTCTCAACCATCTACTTGCACATGACTATGCTTTACAGTCTATACATGTTATTAAACCTATTAGGCCTGAATAGGGTCTTATCTTCATTCTATACTTGTATCATTGGGACTAAGGGTTAGTTTGGATGTTCATGAAATTGTGAAAATATTTTCAAATGTATTTACTCCCTTGGGATTTCTCCTTTTTATGTTAGGAAAATGGCCGTTACTTAGCAAGGCAAGCAGGCTTGTGTGCAGTCTATGTTCATTAGGTCTAGACTGAGTCTTGAACTTCTTCCCATATTGTTATTAGGTATAAGGATTATGGGAGATATTTATGGAACCATTAAACAATTTTTAAGTGTAATTATTCATTTCATACCTCTTCAAATACCTTTCCCTTTTCAAATCAAGCAAAACCTTCATGAAAAGAAGGTAGACCTGTAGGTTGCTATTGGACTGTGCATAAAGACTTTGAAATCAGTTTGACCAACCTTACTTGTAATCTTATCATGATTAATTTGGTCTTAAAAAATCTCATGACTTGTTTTTAAACTGAGATAGACCTCAGAACTTTCCATATACCTCTATTCCTTCTTCAAGTTTAAGACTAGTCTACTCTTCATTAACAACATGTAGGTGACCTTTATGATGATTAAATGCATCTAGGGGTGTCAAGGTCTTAAAATTATAATTTATGATCATCTCAATGGTTATTTACTTGGTTTAAGTCCTAATTAGGATTAAATCTCTTTTTAAACATATCTACCCCTTCTTTCCTTAGGTATGGTGTTGGAATGATTCCTCAAGTCTGTGTAAACATGTAGATGACCTTTAGTTTTGAGTACTAGGTTTAAAATCTAAACTCATCATTGTCATGGTTATTCAAGAAATATAAACCAAAGGATTTAATTTCATTATATAGAAAGGTCTACAAACTCATTTTATGCCATTTTCAAATCACTTCTCACTTACTTTCATGCATAGACCTGTAGGTTGATATTTGGGTTATGAACTCATTCCTTTGGTTATCCCTTGATTTAAAAGTGACTAGGCACTCTTCAATATTTTTTTTCCTATTTCATATTATTTTTCAATCAATTATCCTATTTGGATTACTATTATGGTGATTTGATGTTAATTTTATCCAAAATGATGACCCAGAGGCTTAGGGCCTATATGTCTCTACTTGTTTTTTTAGGGATACAAAGATCCACTTCTTGAGTTCTTAAATATTTAAACCATATAAAATTCATCACACTTATTTTTCACTTCTTCAATGGAACATAGAGCTTATGACCAAGCATCATGTCACCTTCAACTTATTTAACTGGTCTATATAGACTATATACATAATCAACCAATGTATAAGGTCTGTGTGTAGTCTTAAAGTCTCTCATGATCTCATTAATTCCTTAAGAATACTATGAAAACTTACAAAAGTGTTTAGGGGTAAAATTAATCTCTCTCCATGGATTATACTTTTTGATCCACCTTTATGGCATAGTCAAACTACCTTTATAGTCATACATGTTAGTATATTGAATAAACACTTATAACTCTCATTAGAGGGTGTAATTGGACTACCATATTGATTTTATCATACTTAAACTACTAAAATTTTATTTCAAAACCTTATACTATGATATACCATTGATATTTGACCCAAATTGACAATCAAACATGTAGTAAACTGTTCAAACATTGCCAATGTTTCTAAAGACTAAACACTTGATTACTATGAACAAGTGTCACATATCAGGGAAGTATCCATGAAATCCATGAATTTTAAGGATATTTCATGAGTTATGAAACATTTTTAACCTCTGAAGATGATAAATATCTCATGAAAACCAAAACTTGTAGTAGGATTGACTGAAACACTTTGTCCATCAAAACACTTTTCCTCCAAATGAAGGCACTTCACGTAGATGAGTAAAATTATGAGACCAAAATTAAAAGGAGATATTTTACCTCTAAAAACATCCATAAAAACTCTTACTTTCCATTTAATTCTTAAGTGGATAAATAGATGCAAGAACCTGCTTGGATGGATAGGACATAATGAACTTCTATAACTCTTAGTGATTGTTCATATATAATGGTAAATTAATCTAAAAAATAATTCCATTGATTTAAATATTAAAATGACCCCTAACTATTTCCAAATTTTCATCTCCTAAATCTCTCTCTCGTGGTCATACCATTCACTTCAAATTTGCCTTTCTCAGCTTGTGAAGGAAATAATTGAGGAGAGAGAATGAATTAAGAAAACATTTGAATTAAAACTTGTTAAAATTATTTTATTGAGCCTAAGGGACACTTTAAAACCATTTCCAATTGAAATATGATCTTGCAAGGTCATACAAGTGCTTAAAAGTGCTTGTAAAGTGTCATTTTGCTTAGTTTAGGCATTAAAATGCAAATGTTATCAGTCTCTAAACTTCCATTAAAATTATATGACCTTTTTATGAAATTATATATGTTTTGGATCTTTTTTAAACGTTTGTATTTGAATATGGTATATGCAACTCCTCCAAATAGGCCAAAAGGTGTCCAAAATGTAATTTTTGCATAGAAGATCCAAATACAAGGTTAGTGAGAGATATTATAATATTAATGACACTTAAATAACCTTTTATAATTAAATTAAACCATACTAAACCTTTGATCATGTTTTAAAACATCAAGACCTTGTAATTGACCCATGGGGCTAGACAAGTGTATATAAGACCATAACTTGGACAAGGTCAGACAAGGACAAATATGACCATATAAAACTATTTAATACCATTTAGGACCATGAAAATACCATATAAAATATTTTAACAACTCTATTAAGTTTCAACTTAGAGGGGGTAACCAATTTTGACTTGATGTCAAAATTTGGTCAATAGGTCTCATGAATCAACTTTTGAACTCTCACTACCTTCTTTTGAAGCTCACATATTCACCTTGAGTTACATTCCTCCTTGTTAGAAAAATGATTTTGATTTAAAGGTGAATTGAGTACTGAGTTCACATAGGCCAATTTGGGTAATTTAACCACCTTGGCAAAACTTAAGAAGGCAAGTTTGAATACCAAGAAAGGTGTTATGGATATCACTTTCTTGTAGAGGCAAGGCGTGACTATAAATGATGGTCTTTCTTGGTGTTGCCTTGATACCTATCTATTCACCATAAACCTAAAGATATTGAAATTTCAAACTTCTATATACTACTTAAAAAGGGAGGGAGTACAATATCATATCTTTAAAATACTATATGAACTCTTAATAAATAAATATGCCACCAATGGTGACCTACTGGTTCATAAACCTCCTTTGGATTAAGCCTGAAGAAGAAGAACTATTAAAACTTTATCTCTAAATCTTTCCACTCATGAATCTGATCTTTAATATTATCTAAATATGACCTTTTCCATTCAATAATTTGGGTAATGAAAACAAAACTTTGCTTAACCAGATATCTCTTAACCATATCTATAAATTCACATAGTCCAACTTTATATGCAAAACTCTCTCTCTCTCTCTCTCTCTCTCTCTCTCTCTCTCTCATATCATTGACTTAGTTATGTATGTATATGGTTTATAGGTCTTTAAGGTATTGTGTTAACTATTTAATAGTTTCATTTCATCTATTTAAAGCATTCAATAAAACTCACAAATCTTGCAATCATGCTATCTTGAGCCAAATATCAAAACCAAGCTATTTGAAAAACAAAAAACTTGACCATGAAGAATCATGAGAAAGCATGATATTAAAGGGATAAAATAATATTTAAGATATCATTTTTAATCATTCTCACACATTCATATAATCTTAGAACTCTTTAACTAAGGAAAATTGACCCATGGTTGGATTTTGAGTCTCTTTTATGATCAACTTCTTAAGGACTATTCATAAAGTTAAGGAGCTTAACCAACTAACATATTACAAAAAGTGGAAGGGAATTAGGGTCCCCTCTTATGGATAAGAGCTTAGATCCCAAATTTCTCTCTCATTAGAATGACAAATAAAAACCAATTGACTATTTTGGGTTGCCAAGATAGCCAATGGAGAAATGAAGTGGGTTTTTGCATTTTATGGGTTTAAAACTCCACCTTTTGTATGGATTTGGGTTTGATAAGGTCATAAGGATCTTTGTAAGATACTATACATTGTCATTCAATATAAAACCCCTAAGAACTATTTTTAAAATATGTATTTCTTCCATAATCTAACTATTCTACACTTTAAAACTATTGGAGGAGATGAACCAAGTGACTCTTCAACTTCCCATAACTTGTATAGATATGGGAGAATGTGTCAAAATGTTTTACACCTTATTTTTCCTACAATTATTATTATAACTCCTTATTTTTCCACTGGAAGTTATGAATGGAAATTACAAAAAAAGACTTCCTACATTAGAAAATAGTTACAAAAGACTTTGGGGAAGGTGTACGGACACAAACAAGCATGATGTCATGACATAAGTGTTAGATGACTTAAAACCTTCCTTTTCCAAAGACAAAACCTTTATATTTATTATTGACTAGCAAGTGTCATTTTCACATTAAAATACATAATAATACTAAAGTAATATAATATCTTAATCTTGTCAAAATTACCTTAAAATTTCCAACTTGCTTGAAAAATAATGTGATTCACTTACTATTTTTTCTTCTTTGACCAATTTGATGAACTTTAGACCATTCTTATCCCTTGAGGGTTTAATACCTTGTCTTCTTGATCAAGCTTTTTTATGGACTTGATTTCCATTAGACCTTAAATCTATCAAACTTACCTTAAACAATGATAAACACATGATGATTGCCTAAAAAAGTGACTCTTTGATGACAAGACCAAGTGAATTGAACCCACTACTCACTAGACCATCCTAAATAACTTGTAGACTACCAAGGAAGATACCCTACCTAACATCCTAGAACATTAATGATCAAGACAAGACCTTCATAATAGATATCAACAAAGTTAATTTCATATATATCCAAGTTTTGAATGATCCCCACTCATGATGGCCAAAATTTCGCTGATAGTTCACACTTTCTAGTATAAATTTAATTTATGTAGAATTGTGATTACTTTCTTTTACATCACTATCACTAGCACATTTTATACTATATATGTTTGCATCTTATGCCACCAAGGAATATAATATATAAATCCACTATTAGGTGAAGTGGTAGATTAAACTCCATTATAGTTGATTTTGTTGTACTTCATTTGACTAGTATTTGTGTTAGTTTGAAGATTAAAATGGAAATTATTAATGAGGTTAATACTCCAAATAGAAAAATGTATTTGATATAAATGATATGGGTGATTTAAATAAAAAATATATGATTGAAAACATTTTGAATGATAATGATATGAATTATTTGAATGTTTTTTATATCATACCTTCTATAAGTTCCCCTATTATTTGAGCTAATGTGCTTATATATTATATTATTTCTCCTTTAATTACTCTTATTATTGCTTCTACTTAAGTTGCTATTAGTGTGCCTTATTATATTGGTATTAATTATTTTTTTTACTCATGTTTTTATTATAGGTAAAAGTGGGGTTTTGAAGGGCTCTACCCATACAAAATAACCACCTTAGTGGCTAGTAACATAGACCAAAAGATCAACAAACATAGAAAGAACATACAAGTTCACTAGATAGTCACAACAAAGATACAACACAAAAATAATTGATTCATAGCTTCCATTACAAAATTAAAAGATTTAGCAATAACTTTTCTTCCATTTGTCATAAGCTTCAATCCATTCTTGTGTCATGCTTTGAAAGTTCTTCTCCAAACCATTTACCATTTTTCCTTTTTAGATGCAATTTCCACTCCTTTAAGCTTTTTCCTAGGACTAGGATCATTCTCACTTGTGTTAGCATTGTTAAAAAACATTGATAGACCTTCCATGCTCTACATTGAATTATTCACTATTACTTTACTAAAGTTGACCAAAAAATTAAGTTTTTCTTTGAGTTCTCTATTCTCTTGATCTAGCATATTAATTATGTTAGTCATAATTTCAATCTAAGAATCCATTTCAACTTTCCTCTCTTGAGTGAAATACAAACCATCTTTTTTATTGAAATTATTAACCTCCTATTTCAATCTTGAATGGTCCTTCATGAACCAGTGCAAAAATGCCTTGTGAATATTTATCTCATCCTCTAGAATGTCTAATTTATTTTTATTTTTAGTAATATATTTAAAATAATTCAAATTAAAGTGTACTTAGACCTGTGGATAAGGATCCCCTATTTTGAATTCTACATGGTCATCCTTCTCTTTACTACCTATAGGATTCAAATTTATTCTTTCTTTCAGATATGTGAGTGTTAAAACATATATTCTATTCCTCAACCTATTTCACCTCACTCTAAGTATTCTTCTCAATGCTAACATCCTTGTCTATCTCCTCAAGATTAATCACTACATCTAAATTCCATGGAATCTATTTACTAAAATACCCCTCTTTCTTAATTTCTACCATGTTATTATATTCATTCTTCTTTGGTTTTGATTTGACACTACTCCTTTGCAATTGTTTTAGAGGTACAGAGGTTGAGACATTGATATTGACAATTTTACTTTTAGCAATAAAGTACTATGGAGAAGGGTTTTGAGCTTGGAAAAACTTATTTATAAGGAAAATTATAGCATGGTGTGATGGCTCTAATTTCTTACCCATTTAGATTTCCTTGATTGAATGCTCCAGGGAATACAAGATATAAAACAAAATACTCACAAGTATTTTATGCCTCATATAATTGAGGAAAGGGAGATGGTAATAATGAACCACTTTATATCTACCATCCAAAGATACATACCTAATTATTAACTTTGTCACATCATCAAATGGAATAGGGAAGTCTTCTCTTTTGTATCCACCTTGGAACATCGTAATCTCTTCATCCCTAACAAGAAATTTTTAGTTTACCTGCTCTTGATTTTTAGTCAACTTTATGTACTTGTTTTATTTTGTTTGAAGTCCAATAACCCTAGAAATTAACTCCTCTATGATTTCAATAGAGATGTTCCTAATTTATACCACTTGATCAACCCAATTTTTTTATTAATTATTGGGAAAGATACATATCATATCCACATATAGGATCTATGAGATTTTTTAACCCCCCTATATGTAAAATTTTACATACCTCTATTTTCTTTATAATGTGATCCAAATTCATTGGTTCCATATGATTTAAATCTCCTCCCATGGTCGAATTCCTATTCGCTGCCTTACCAAAATCCACACTTAGAATATTTCTAAACTTAATGCATTTTCTTTTAGTAATATCCTTTACATAATTATAGAGTTAGATAATGGTATAATGATGACCAAAATAATACCATTGGAGTTTATGATTATTAATGTCATACTAACTTAACATAATTAAAACACACATAACATAGCTTATTCTTACATGTCACTGCTTATGTAGGATTTGAACCCTACATAAGAGCATTACTTTTTTTGACTAATAATATAATTTATATGATTGGGATGAATCTCCATTTTATGATATAATTTTATTTACTTTAGTTCAACTCCTCTATTATAAAATGATTCGACAATCATATTTCCCTCTCTATACATGTGATGGAAGATGACCTTTTCAAACCCTTTACTTATATGAATAATTTCATCTATTATATGTGATATAGACCATGAAACCAAATTGTTCTTACTGAATAAGTTAATAATATTGGGATAATATCCCTCAATATAAATGAATTTACAACCCAACTCAATAGCCACCTGTATCCCCCATAAGACTACTAAATTTTTAGAGAAATGATTAGTTTGGAAGCCCATTCTACCTTCATAAGTTGAGATAAGATACCCATAATGGTCTTGGATAACCCCTCCACCTCCTAAAAGCCCAAGATTTCCTTTAGAGAATCCCTAAAAATGGAATTTTACCCAACCTAGTTGAGGAGCCATCCATCTTATAAATTTTCAAAAGGCTATCTTAGGGTCCACCAAATGAATGTTGTCAAGTTTAAGCTTCTAATCTTTGGAAATGTTTTCCTCAAATGACAAGAAAGGATACCTTTTTTCCCACCTTATATTTTTGAATTTTTCATATAAGAAGGAAAATATTTTGTTAGATACTTTGATGAATGAGATATTCTTGTTTTTGAAGATTTTATTATTATGTTCCTTCCAAATTCCTCATAAAAAATGAGGGAAATCCAAATTCCAAATCTCCTTATCTTCTTGGTTAGCAAAGGGACATTACCAAGCCTTTCAAGCCTCTATTAGAGATGAAGGAACCAATAAAATTTGAATCTTTGAAGAAGAGAACCGTAAATGTGGAAAGTAAATATACAGTCAATGAAGATATGATTAATAGATTTCCAAGCATTCTCACATAGGACACGCCTATTTACCACTTTCAGACCTATTTTACTTACATTATTCAATGCAAGAATTCTATTTTGGACACTCAACTAGTTGAAAATATTAATTTTTGGAATTAGACTTTTATTCCAAATCTTTCCCAAAGGATTCCCCCTATCTATCAAATTTTGAAGTTTCTTATATCTATAATTAACTTGATAAATCCAAATTAATTTATCTTCCCTATGTATATTTTTAATATCATTAACTTTGATAATAAAATTAATATTAGAAATAATAAGTGCAGAAGCAACATCAACATTATCAAGGGTTAAATATTTACACCTTTTTTACTACTACAAACTTGTATATAATCAACCACCATTTCCCCAAATATAGAAGAGATTACAGGGGCAATATGATGCCAAGGAACAAGAGTTTTCAAAGAATAGTTTATAAGCCAATGATCCTTAGAAAATATGATGATATTACCATTACCAAGCTTCCACTTACATCCCTTGAGTAAAGTATCCCTATTTTTGGAAAATAAATTCTATATTGTAGAACCTTTAATAAGAATAGGCTCAGAAATGAAGGATAAAGGAGAATTGTAACTGAGATATTTGGCACAAAAAATGCTTTCCCAAGGAGAAGGCTATTTTATAGGTTTTCAAAAAAGCTTAGAAACTAAAAAATTATTCATAGAGGAATGTTTTCTAATACCCAACCCTCCACAAGATTTTGGAAGGCATATTTTGTCCCAAGCCACTAGAGGAAATTTGTGAATGTCCTCCACACCCATCCATATGAACCTTTTTTTAATTTTGTTAATTTTTCTTGTATCACCTTGGGAGGTTTAAATAGAGACATAATGTAAACATGGAGGCTTTGTAAAACACTTTTTATGAGCAACATTTTACTTTCCTGAGAAAGAAAAGCCCCTTTCCATCCTAAAACCTTTAAAAAAATTCAATTAGAGGGTGCCAAAATTTATATTTTGTATTCCCCTTAAAAAGAGGCATATTTAAATATACCGAGGGAAGTTTCATGATCTAATAATTTATAATATGATCAATCTTTATTTATTAAAGTGATGGTGTATTGATAATGAATAAATCACTTTTGAAGTAATTAATCAATTGTTTTGAGATAACTACATAACTATCCATATTTAAATTTATTTATTTAGCCTCCCTAACTAAAGATAGAGCCAAAATAATCATGTAATCAATAAATTATTGGTGAAGAGAAGGAAGATCCCTTGAGTTAGGTTTGAAACCCTTCAAACTACCCTATTCAACTGCATTTAGAAGGTTTCTACTTAAAGAATCTTCCATTTTAATGAATAATAATGGAGACAAAGGATCCCCCTATCTAATTACTTTTTCACTCCCAAAAAAACTTGATGGGAAATCATTAATAATAATATAAAACATTAATTTTGAAATGCAACTATAAATTAAGCTTCTAATATGCTTGTGGAAACCAAAATTATTTAGAACTAGATCCAAGAAACTCCAATCCACTCTATCATATGATTTTACCATATCAATTTTAAAAACCATACCAACTTTTTTACTTTATGCCATGGAATGTATCATTTCACGAAAAAAAATTATACAATCCTGGATTTGTCTTCCTTAAACATATCCACCTCAATTAGAATAAATAATTTTATTTAAAAATGACTTAATCCTCAAAGCCAAATTTTTTGTAAAGATTTTATATACAAAATTACACATTTTGATTGGCTTAAAATAATTTAATTGAGAGGCCCATGTCTTCTTGGGAATAATATAAATAAAGGTATTATTAAGTTCTCTAAGAAGTTTGCCATAGGAAAAAAATTCATCCACTGCAGCCCACAAACCCTGCTTAATAATATCTCAGTATTGTTGATAGAAAACCATTGGAAAGCCATCTAGACCCAACACTTTATCTTTGTTTATTAAAAATGAAACTACCTCTATTTCTTATTCTATTACATATCTAAATAAAATGACATTATCCTCATTAGTAATAAGAGTTGGGAGATGCTAAATAAAATTAGTGGTCAACTCTTTGACTAACATTGAGTTAAGATCAAAAATATCTTTGAATAAACTCACTAATTTATCTTTAATAATAATCATATCTATATGAAAATATCGATCCTAAAAAAAAAATTATTAACTATATTATGAATTCTATTTTTGAGAGTATTCAAATGTAAAAAAATTGTATTATGATCTCCCTCATGTAACCAAGTAGCCATTGATTTTTGTCTCCAAAATTTTTTTCTCTTGATTCAGAATGAAATGATAATCTGAATCTAGTTTATGCTCCTACTGAAGCAAATGTTCACTAAGACCTTAGGAAAAATACAAACCTTAAGAGAAGTCATCTTAGATATAATACGATCTTTTTGGTGGAAGATATTACCATAAACCTCTTGATTCCAAACAGATTTTTCTTTTGACATTTTTTAATTTTTGAGTAAACTTAAACATACTTGTACCAAAGACTTGCACATTACACCATTAATTTATTCTTGCTGACATTTGTGGGTAAGTAAACCACATATGTTTGAATCTAAAGGGAGTCTTATGAGTTTTTAAATTGGTAAGAATTTTAAGCACTAGCAAATTATGATCTAATCCAATCCTTGGTAGAAAAGATAAATAGAGGTACTGAATGCTAAACCAATAAGGGGAAAGAAGATCCCTATCCAATCTTGTCTAAATAATATTATTACCAATTCTTTTAAATGACTATGTAAAAATTTAACCTCTTAGTTCAATATCAAATAACCCATTTACAATAATGAACTTAGCCAAATCCTTCATACTATCAAATAAATATTAGACACCTCCTTTCTTTTCTCCAACACAAAATGGGGTATTGAAATCACCCACTAGCATTCATTTAAAATATTTACAAGTATTTTTTAAAGACATAATTTCCAACCATAATCTTCTCCTACCAATAATCATGTTAGGGGCATATATATTTGATAGAATCCAAGAGAAATCAAGCAAAATATCAAGAAATAAAACTACCATATGGTTTATATTTTCAATAAGGGTTTCACCTTTAACTCTTTTATCATACTAGAAGGTTTGAATAAATAATGGTTTAAACAATTTTTAAAGCTCAAACTGATCAAATAATCCATTATGTAGTGGAATAAAAAGGATCAATGAAGGTTATATCTTGGAATATTAGGGGTCTAAATCAATATAGCAAACATATAATTTTTAAAGATATAAGGAAGACAAACATTCCATTTATTCTTACTATTTAGGAAATAAAAAAGGCTAATAATGTTTTACAGACAACAAAACATCAGCTTTGGAAAGAATCTATGTTGGCTAGTGTAGGATAAAAGGGTTTGATAAACATTAGCTATCTCATTCTCAATTTTACTCTTTCTTATTTCAGCTACAAAATATCTTCCTTTTTTATTATGTGAACCTATATCTACCTAATTTTTATACCCATATGAAATAATATCATTATCTTCTCTATCATAATCTAGTTTAAAACTAGGAGATGTACAAGCTAAAGATATCCTACTAGAAAACTCCTTTTTATCCATTTCTTCATTCAACTGCAAGTCATCCTGAGCTGAGTTAGAAAGAGATTCTTTTACTAGTGAAAAAATTGTGATGGAAACATCTTAAACTTCATGTTCCTCCAAATTTTCCATTATAAAAGGTTACAATCCACCAAAAAAGTAAAATGAGTAGAAACATCTTTAGTAATTTGAAACTTTGTCTTATCTTTATCCAAGACATTATCTTTATATTTCCTCTATTTTGGACTTTTATTTGATACAAGAATATGTTATCTTCCTTGAACCACTTATTTAAAATTTTCATGTACTACCTTCTTATCCTCTAAATACTTGACCATATCTCTTGTAAGTATTTCTACTGAAGCTGGTGGATTATCTGATGTAGTAGCATCCTGGATCCCTGTAAAAATTTGAATGTTTTCCTTCAAAGGAAAGGGAACCTGAGAGGGAGGATGAGGATTTAATGGAATCTCATCTAAACCAAAATTAGGTTTCCTCATCCAATTATTTTGATCCTTTTCAAAAATAAAGGCAATACCCTTTTTATAAAGGAAGGTTAGTTTCTTGTCATATGACCAAGCTTCCTACATCCTTCACATTTGAGTAATGAATATTCATATTCAATTTTATGAATCCTTTCTCCACTTGAGGATTTTAGAATAAAAAAGGTGGAAATTCTTGATCCATTCTTGCATTCACACAAAAATGGTCATGCACCATATGGTTTCTTCATTTTGTAGCAGAATGAAAGGTGATAAGATTGCCAAATGTTTTTACTATACTGGTAAACAAATTTTCTTTAAAATATTAAAGAGGAAGCCTCAACCAAACTGGAATATTATGGATATATTCTTATTTAGGATCAAAGCCCATTTTCCATTTTTGAAAAAAAGGTCTAGATCTGGCCATAAACCAAGGCCCCCTATCAGGATATATGTACTATCTTCATCATTAGTACATTTAATTAAGAAAAATTCATTTCTAAGAGTAGAGATATCCAAATATCCTCTTAGATTCTAATGTATTCTTTCCCAAGCCCTGAAACACTCAATATTAGGCTGCGATCCCAAAAATTTACCCACCAAACAAGAAGACCACCATAAGGATGCTTTATTTTTCAAATCATTTGGCACAAAAATATGAAAACCTTTTTCATCTTTTGAAATGGGCATATATATACCTTAAAAAACCTCCTTGTATTCTCCAATTTTTCCCTTGAGCTTATCAACCCAATAAATTTTATGGGGCTCACCAAATGATTAGAGATGGATGAAGGTTCTAGTTTATTTCCCACTTGGGAATCATTATAAAACAATTGAGCATGATAGATATTACCAATAGGAGAGACACACTGATTAACCAAGGTTTTAGATTGAGAAAGCACATTTTTCAAGATCTCCAAAAGATTTACCTTTGATGCACTTGGGTCCCCCTCACTGTCACCTTCCACTTCATGCTCCATTAAAATCTTTTTTCTTCTGCCTGTATGATTTTCCTTGATGTTCTTTTCTTAGATTTTTTGTTTACATTTTTATATTCTAGGCTCTTTAGTATTTTTTAATTTACTCAACCATCTTAATCAAATTTTCAACATTTTCCTTTTTGATAATATTATCTCAAAATCACCCAATGTTTTATTCATGATTATGTGGCTATGAATCCTTAGATTCCAACTCTTAAAGTCATGCTCCTTTGATAAATTATTAAAACCATGTAAGTTAAGAAAAATAAATTCAATTTGTATCACCCCTCTAATTAGGAACCAGAAAAATAGGTATGATATTTTTGTTGTGACCATCACCATTTTTCACAAAAAAATATAATACCAACTACTCACAATATTTTCACTTAAATGAATCACCTAATTGATTTGTTTAAATCATATCTAGGAATTAATCAATATTATAAAGTCTTGAAGGTCATGGCCAATGAATCTTAATACTTTAACCTAATATAAGTTAGTTAAATTACCTCATGACCCTAGAAAATTTCATTAATAGTATACTCTATCCCTCAAATCACCATTTTAGGTTTCTCAATTGAAGAGTTATGTTGATTAGGTTTGTTGATATTTTCAAAAGATTATTCATTCTCTTTATTTAAGCTGAAAAGGTCTTCCTTCTTAGAAGCCATCCCACTAAGATATTATGTCATACATATATATTTAAATGGTAAAATTACTATCCTTCATCTAATTTTGTCAAATGCTTCTATTTTGAGTCATGTTACTAGGTAAAGATAAGGTACATTATCTTTATACCCATAATTAATAGCACATATTATAAAATGAGTATCACTTTCCACCATGAATAACTTTAAGTTGTTTAACATATATTGAATTTAATGAATCAAAATAATATATATAAATTATTAAGTTTGATGTATAGTAAATATACAGATCTGTAACTAAAATACATAATTTATATAAATAAATATTAGATAAAAATATTAAATAGGCATACATATATGCAAAACTCCATAAATTAGATATTATGCTAACTATGTAGGATGACTCTTATTATAAATGTATAAAATACCCAAAAGTGGTGTCACATCCAAAAAAATGGATTCAAAATATGTTAGGAAATGTCCATAAAAGAAGGGTAGGACGACATTATAGCCTTGTTTTATAATTATGGTTTCACCTTGGTTGACTGAGAGACTAAGTTTTTGATTTGGGTTTATGTGCCTATTTATGAGGGTTGACTATTTAATTCCATGTGCCAATAGG
>JARHVA010009399.1:0-207500 GCA_037957365.1 Torreya grandis
AAGATGTAATTAACCCTATTCATGATGTTTAAAGACATATAATTAAGATATAAGTTCATTTATCAATAATATTTACCTATTGTCTCATCCTAATTATTCTAAATCATCACCTAGATAGTGTTTTAGCTCACTATTTACCTACTCAGCCAACTATAGGTGAACATTTGTGTGATTGGACACCTATAGGTGATCACTAGACCTTGAAACATCATTGATCAACTTATCTTGATGGCCTCCATGCCCATTTAGTATCCCTTTCATCAACCAAGATTGATATCTCAATTCTTAAACTCTTCCTTATGAATGATATTGAAAATGGGTCTTGGTTGTAGGTGAACAATTTTTTAATTAGGCATGGTAGTAGGGTGCAAATGTGATAAAAAAATCAATATATGAGTCTCTTTTGAAGATAATTTTCCTCATGGTATGTATTTTATTATCTTTATAATATCCTTCAAAAATGAGAATAATACTTTGTTTTCTCCCTAAGACATCAATGATTACTCAAGGTTCAAAACTTATATATGATAATGGATAAATTTAGTGCTTAAGTTGACAACTTTAGGACCTTCAACTACTTCCTTCTCTTGGTCATCTACCACCAAAAATTTTCATGGCTCTTGTCTTATGTGGATAATACAAGACATAACCATCTATATGAATCAAAATTATTTGTAACCATGTCATAAATCTTTGGCAAAATGCGTAGGTTCTCTATTTTCACTCTTTAGGAAAAATGTCCCTATACTTGTAGTCATTACCTTTGAGGGTGATTTTTAACTTTTTTAAGCCATATATAACTTCAAATATGAATTTTAGTATCCATTAAATTTTTTGAGGTATTTAATATGAGTTTAATTATGTTATTTAACATTTAATATGACACCAAATCTCTCTATCAATGACCGCTTGTAGGTGGTTATTCACTATGTAGGCATCATATACAAGTGTGGGAAATTGTATTGTTTATGACCTTAAATGGGTTCCCATACCTTTTAAATCCTCAAAACATAACTCATTAATCATTAAATACATTAAACAAGGTCCAAAACTCTATTTTTATATTCTTAACATTCTGTTAACCCCACCTATAGGTGACCATTTTCATGCATAGGTAATAAGTATCAGTTAGATAGTGGATATACATTTTCCCTCCAAGTCAATTTATTTCTCCTCAAGGTGTTGAAATTAAAAATCACGATGTTTCAAAACTTGAAATAGGCTCTCTTACTCCATGTCAATGTGACACTCATCAAGCACCATGGTTACAATCAAGAACAAGCAGAAAGTTGACTGTTCATGCCAATGTGACTGTGTTTCTTCATATGACTGAAAACTATGAAGATACTTTGGAAAATGAAGATTGAAATAGGATGGAACCAAGAATACATTTAAGACATGGTAATTAACCTATTTCCACCCCTTTTAATCATTTCCAAAGCATGAAAATCTTGAAAATGGTGGAAACCTGCCTATTACATAGAAAAGTGTCTTCACTTGCCATTTGAGATACTTAACCTATCAAAACACTTTGAAACATGAAAATAAGAATATGGAAAATTATATAAGGAATCCAAAACTATGTTAAGCACATGATTTATATTTTACTTAATCAAATTTATTTTTATTTAACCACATAATCATACATTCAAGATATGCAATAAAATTGAAAGAAATAACATGTAGCACATGAGAGAGAGAGAGAGAGAGAGAGAGAGAGAGAGAGAGAGAGAGAGAGAGAGAGAGAGAGAGAGAGAGAGAGAGAGAGAGAGAGAGAGAGAGAGAGAGAGAGCAGATTTTACATGGAAACCCAAAGTGGGAAAAACCATGAAGAGCAATCTCAAGTATATAAATGATCACCAACTCAAGTTACAAAGTTTTCAAGCACCAACTTGCAGGAGCACCAACCCCTTTTTTGAGCACCAACACAACAATTATTCATGAGTACCCACCCATAGGAGCACCAACCCCTCTTGTGTATAAAACACCACTATCTCTCAATGTTGTTTTCTAAACAAATGATATCACTCTACAATATCTCTTCTCTTTTATCTATTTTCCTCTACTCTTCTTAGCTAGATAGAATCATTTTCTTCCATATATCTAAATGGATTCCCAATCCTCCTTTTATAGATTTCCAAATGACCTTTGGCATTCACCCTTTATGACCTTTCAATTAACATAGAAAATCACACAAAACTTACAGACCTTTCAAATCCTTTCTTTTTCTTTACCTAGTGACTCTTCAAATTCCTCAAGGTGACCCTTCATGGGAAAATGTGTCCTTTCCCTCTTTTGTCTTTAGTGATGACTCTTCAACTTCCTCATGAGCCCTCTTTTGTCTTTATGCAACCAAAAATATATATTTTTAATATTTAATTAATATTAACACACTTTTATCAAATTTATAAACATTAAAAACACATTTAGACATTAAATGTTAATTTGACATCAATGACAATATTTCCACCAATTTCTCCCTTTGTCTTTGATGGTAACCTAAAACTATCACCAATTCTAAAAACTTATACTACATATGCCAATCTAAAATTGAGACCTATAAACTAAACCAACTAAAAATATATAGTAACTCCCCCTTACTATAGCATCTTATTTCCTAAACCTATTCTTGTACCTATTCCCTATACCTAATTCTACACCTATTCCTTGTACCTATTCTTATACCTATTCCTATACCTATTTCCTATAGCTTACACTTATCACCCCCCCCCCTCAATTGATATACAAATTAATCTATCAACTCACCTTCTTGTCATGAAACATATCCAAGACCCAATAACATCCACCATGCTTCAATTTTTCTTAAAAGTGTCTCCTTGAAGCCTAAAAGAGACACCCCACACAAAGGGTCTTAGAATATAATCTCAGGAGATTCCTGCATCTCCTCTGTTACTTCCTTGATCTTCTCATGTCTTTCTCTTAAAATCCATTTAAGCATTTCTAACTTATTTTAATCACTAACCTCAACATTCATGATGTTATTCATCTTATCAACTCTTGTAACAATCTTATATTGACAAGGTTCATGCTCAAATGTAACAAGAGATTATTCATAGTCCTTCCTATCTGATTCTTTAGCCACTATAGTAAGTAATTTATTCTCACTCTTAAAATCAACCCGATCAACCTTTATTGGCTTAGGTCTCTAAACCTAAATTTTTCTCTTCTCATACCTTCTAGGGGCTTTGTATCCTTGGACATACCTTGAAGATGTCTTTACTCTATTTAGACATAATTTAAAGATATGGCCAACCTTATGACAAAATAAAATAAAACAACATTTCTCATACCTTTTTCTTGCATGTGTTTGATATCTCCCTTTGACTGATTACTTCTCCTCATACATTCTCTTGCCCTATGACCAACATGATAAAACAATTTGAAAACCTGAAAGCATTGGGATACCTGATTGGCTTCTTCAATTTACCTTTAAAATTTGCATCCTTCTTTCCTTGGATTGATATTTCATGATATTTCTCAACCTAGATTATTAGCCTCTCATGCTTATCCTTCAAAGAACCTAACTCAACCTTCAACTGATTACACTCTTCTTCTCTTGATTTCAAACTTGAATTTTTAACCTCTAGCTAATTCTTAAGACCCTGAATAGACATCTTATTTTCTTTTGATTTTATAGCCAACTTATAATCCAAGATACACACATGTTCCTTAAGATCCTCAACCACATATTTCAATTCTTGATTCTCCTTCTTTAGCTACTTGGCCATCTTGTGCTTTCCTTGATCTACCTTCAAACTGTTAAACTCTTTCTAAAGGAACTTGCTCTGATACCAATTGTTAAGCACATGATATATCTTTTACTTAATCAAATTTATTTTTCTTTAACCACTTAATCATACATTCAAGATATGGAATAATACTAAAAGAAATAGCATGCACCACATGAGAGAGAGAGAGAGAGATACCATATTTTACATAGAAACCCAAAGTGGGAAAAACCATGGAGAATAATCTCAAATATATAAATGAGTACCAACTCAAGTTACAAAGTTTGTAAGAAATAACTTGTAGGAGCACTAACCCCTTTACTGAGCACCAACATAACAATTATTTGTGAGCACCCACCCACAAGAGCACCATCCCCTCCTCTTGTGTATAAAAAACTATTATCTCTCAATGTTGGTTTCTCAACAAATGATAACACTTGACAATATCTGTTCTCTTTTTTCTACTTTCCTTTACTCTTCTTAACTAGATAAAATCATTCACTTCCATATATCTAAATGGATTCCCAAGCCTCCTTTTATATCTTTCCAAATGACCTTTAGCATTCACCTCTTTGTGACTTTTCAATTCACATAGAAAATGGTGCCAAACTTGCATGACCCTTTGAATCCTTTCTTTATTTTTACCTAGTGACTCTTCAAATTCCTCAAGGTGACCCTTTATGGGAAAATTCTTCCTTTCCCACTTTTGTCTTTAATGATGACTATTCAACTTCCTCATGGGCTGTCTTTTGTATATATACAACCAAAAATATATTTGTTAATATTTAATTAATATTAACACACTTTTAACCAAGGTATAAACATTAAAAACACCTTTAGACATTAAATGTTAATTTGACATCAATGAAAATATTTCCAAAAAATTATCTAGAATCAACCTCAACAATTGGTTTGTATGTACTTGTCCAAAATGGAGTAAAACCTATAGGGTGCACAAATTAGCAAGCAAAAAAACATAGTCAAATTCTTAGGAATGATTCATAAAGCATAGGTCACCATTTCTGTATAACCAAACATCAAATAGAATTTTACTAAGTTTATAATACACCCCTAAGATAATTTTACTTGAAACCTCTCCTATTTACTATACCAATTACAAACCTGAAGACTGGTTCTGTGTGCTTAGAAGGGTGAAAAAGGAGTTGAATAGTTTTAGATAAATTTTGACACTTACATAGTACTTCAATAATGGAAATGGATATGAGGAAGCTGAAGATTCATACCCTATCCTTATCCCATGTGTCACACTCCCTCATGGGTCGTATAAGTTCTAAACTCTTCTCTTTTCCCAATAAAACTTTTCTTTCTTCTGAAGAACCTATCACTTTCAGTTGTAAAAAGTTTATTAAGGCATATAGAACACATGTCACATGAAATCACCCTTATTACAACATCAAACTTCCCTAAGAGGTCGTATAACTCATTTAATGCTCATTTATGACCTCTAAATGACTCTAAATGATATAAGGACTAAAATATTAATGACCAAAGCTAATAAGACTTGAAATGACATAAAATGACATATAATACACCTTATGACATAGTATTAGACCCTTTATAAATCTCTAAAGTAAATTTTTTACCTATAGGGGTCCCAATTTGACCTACAAGGTCAAATCAGGTCAACAAAGTAGTGACTCATAAGGGTAGCATGCCTGTTATGCTAACTAGACCAGTAGCCTTATCCATCTATTAGGCTTAGGGAGTTATCTAAATTCTAAAAAAAAGGGAGACCATTGACCACTAGATTTGATCACGACAAGACCAACTAACTACCTCAACCACATAAAACAAAAGACACACACAAAGCAAAGAAAACACACTAACAAGACACACACACACACACACATGATCAAGGAATTTAGGGAAAATAGGAATCAAACAACTATATACAACTACCAATTAAGCATACCTCCCTTTCTAAGATCAAAAGGAAAGTTTCTGGCATCTCCTTCTTCATGAGATGAATCATGGTACCAAGCATGTTGCTCTTTGGATTGAACACTTGATAGATCAGACCTACTTCTTAGAACCTCACTTTTTATGCTCTCAAGTATACCATCTTCAAAAATGTCTCCAATTTACATATATTCCTCTTGGCCTTATACACATACCTCATATTGCTGCCCACTCTTCATCTCATGATCAACTTGCATCTCCTTTATAGGCATGGCTTCAAGATGAGTAGTTTCTTTTTCCTTAGAATATTGAGGCCAATAGAATATTATTTTGACCTTAAAATTCTGATGTGATCTTTTTAATTTCTCATCTATGAAATTTTTAACAATGTCATCTTGCTTATCATCACTTGTAATTAGCTCCAAAGAAGTTGTAGACCCCTTGAGAGACTCAAACTCATTGTAACTATTTTTAAATTGCTACCACAAGTACTCATATTCTCTTTGATTATCATCATGAAGGTGAACAAAAATATAATATCCTTCATATTCTTCTTTAGAATCCAAAAATACTTCATCCAAGACTTCTTCTTTGACATAAGGAAGGCATTCTTCATCATTAACCAAACAAGAAGACTCAACAGAAGGACTCACCACTTCCTTAGAATTTAGGACCTATTGAGGGTTCTCAAGTTTTATCTCCACTATCACAATACGATTTTGGTTCTCAAGGGCTGAAATATCTTCAATTTCCTTCTCCTCATTAGTAATGCCAAGACTATGCATCTTAAAATTAGGTGACGTAGTCCAATGAGGCTACCAAGGAGTTGAATTTTCCTCAAGCAAGAGTTCTAAAATTTTCTCAACCAAATTCTCTTCTTTAGGTTCCCATATCATAGGTACATCAAGGTAAAGGGTGATGAAATGAGGACAAGATGAACTAGTTGGTGGAGGTGGAACATAGGGATCAAAATCAGATTGAGAATGCATTGTGGGGGATCATTTTGGAAGCTCTTAAAGGAGAGGCAAACCTTGGGATAAAATATCTTGTTTTTCTTCCTTACATTGTATAATTAATTAATTCACATATAATTTAGATTGAAAACTTTCCTTAGGGAGGCTATATGGGTTATTTTTAGGCATAGGATCTTCTTTTGGGTCTAAACCTTCCATCACACCTTGACTTAGAAATTTCATCTTTGACTCTGACTCTTCAATTTGATTAGATAAGTTATCTTGGAAAAGTATTTATTGAATTTTATAGGTATCATCATGAGAATAAGGAGTAAAAGTGGGCTGACATGGAAGACAAGAGATCTCTTCTTAAGGAAGGGTGGGAGGTGTTTACAAAGGATCAACTTCATTCTCAACTTCACACTCGTTATCAATACTTCTATCCTCTTTCATTTCCCATGTTTCCATTATCTTTCTTCAGCTTAGGATGTTAGTATTATAAGTCTCTTCTTAAGTTATTGATGCACTTTGAGGAGTGGATGAAATGTTCAAGAAACTTGGGATCTCCTTAGGCTTAGATTATCCACCTTGTCTCCAACTTGGAATCTCATATCTATAGGTCACTTCTTGAGGTGGGGATGTAATTGGATAGGGAAATGAGGGCTTAGATTCCACTTATTTTTCTAATGATAGGGACTACTACATATGCATATTATCCAACTCAATCTACCTATCAAGATCTGCTTCAAAAATAAGGTTTCTCTTTTCAACTCTCTTCTAACTGAATGGGAAAAGGATGAATTTGATAATTTTGATTGGGTTCATAAGTAAGAACCATGTAGGATTGATATAAATCTTGTGGAAATGGATATGAAGGTTGATAGGTTTGGTGAGGTTATTTCTCATGAATTTTTAGCCTATTTTCTAAGGATAAAATTAGGCCACTCACATCTAGCATCTCACTTGTGAGCCTTTGCCAATTGGATCTCTCAATAGGTACCCACTCTCTTTTTACTAGCTCTAATTCATCTCTCACATTATGAATGAAATGAATAGGAACATCTAGACCATATCCGCTTTGTGTGTCAAGATCTATCATGTACCTCTCATAGCCTAAGAGTGTTTGCTTGAAGGTGGAAATGGATTGACTGAGAAGTGGCTAGGTTTACTAGGAGAAAGATATGGAGAAGGCTAGTTATATGGCTGATACACTTCATGACTAGGCTGTAAACGGTTATATTAGAGATGGTATGAGTCATATTGGAATTGGTAAGTGTCAAAACTAGGCTGATATGGAAAATGCCATAAGCTAGATATACCTCACCAACTTGTGTAAAACATAACTCAATGCCAAAGTCAACCATAGAAATTCATTAGGAATTAATAACACAAGAAATGATTATCAAAATATTCAAAATGAATACCTGGGCTGCTTGACCATTTGATATAATCTTAGAGTCGCCATTGATGCTTAGATAGATGCCTCCAAAAGATGATTGTTGAAAGACAACACCAAAAATATTTTAACTTCTTAGACTAAGAGTCCCAATGGGTGTGAGAAAAACTATTGTCACTTATATTTTCAACCTTTGAGGAGAGGTCTCATCTCTCTTCATCCAAGTGGCACAATTGAAACACCTCTAGGCTTGTGGGTAAACTATGAATGAGGTGAATCTCTAGATAGAGTTAGCTCCCTTGATGGACCACTTTGGATCACTACTACACTGTCATGTCCCTTTTTTAGTGGACATTGACAGACTTGATGATTAGCCTATTATATGACCTTCGTAGGCTGATAAGATGGATAGAGGGTCATGATGGAGATTGGCTTGGCTTAGATTAGTAGAATTTGTTTCAGTTGGCATTCATTTGGGCTTTTTCAAGCATGTTTGTCTAAGCTCCTATTATTTAGGGATATTTGACATGCAGCAGAGCACCCTTATTTTGGTATGGTCATGTGCAAAATCATTCCCTGATTTACCAGCTTTGAACGGTTCGAGGATCTGACATGTATTGAGGGAGATATTAATATTTGATTGATTTAATCAAATATTAATTATTTAGCCTATTTTTAATTAGAAACCCTAATTCTAATTTAAGAAACCCTAATTAGGGCAAGCACATCTTTTTGAGGGTATAAGGGTTTCTCATGGAGGCCATTATGGATTATGCATTGGTTATTGATTTTGATATTGAAAGAATTCTTCTGTGAAGACTAAGCCAAGGGTTCCAGGATTCCATCTGCATTGGAAAATGTCCACTCTTCAGTGTGTGCAATTCAAAGGCTATGAAATATCAACGGATCTATTGCCAAATTGAGAGATAGCTTCATACAGAAGTTATCACAGAGGTATACAAATTTGAGAGGTAACTTCATCCAAAAGTTGTCACAAAGCTTTCCAAGTATTTATTTTATTAGGTTTTTGATCCAATAAGTTATACAGATATAGATCTTTTGTATTAGAATCGTATATCTTGAGATCAGGTTGTTTAGCTATCAGGGTGTGTTATCTTATATTTGGTGGCCGTATAAAGTCCAGATAGATCCATGAAAAATCTATAAGCATCAGTAGATTCACTCAGACACCGACCTCGATAGACAAAGATCCCTAGTGACTGACATCGGTTGACTAAAGACTGACGTCAGCAGAGAAGGACCGATAGAGACCGATGTCGACAGTATATCAACTGACGCCGATGACTGTGTGTTCGACACAGCAGGCTGAGACGTCCAAATTCAAGCTCAATTTCTAGATTTGCAAAAGCCCAAGGTTTTAAGATAGAATATTTCATATTATTTTATTTGTATGATAGAGATTCAATTGTGTAATCAAGTGATAAGATCTGTGATTTGCTATTAAGAGACTATATTATTGTTTATCTTCTGAATTTATTCTACAAAATTGTATCTTTGTTCAGAGCTTTTGTGTTTCTATATTCCCTGTTTGAAGGGGATATTATAGTGGTATCAGAGCTAATGTCCTGCCATCCTGTTGGGTAGAGTGGGTAGATTAAATCAACAAAGTATCCATGATGTCTTCAAGTACTCAGAAATAGTGGGACAAGGATATGAAGAAGTTGAAACAAAGTTTAAATATGTTGGTTGAAACCCAGAGGAGGATGAATGAAATTCTTTTAGACCCTACATTCGAAGACAAACTAGTACAATATATGGCATCCATTTGTAAAAGGTACACATCACAAAATAGAGAGAAAGAGAAACAAGAGGTCTCTACAGGGATTGAGGGCAGACCTACACCAGTTGTTACACATGTTGATTTGACTCAAGAGGATATGAGGGCAGCCATGGGGAATGAGTTGTCTATATCAACTTTGCAAGAAGTTCCACTTGAGACTTCTACATTGGAGACCAGCATAGAGCATGCTAATGATATGGATAATAAGAGTATGGATTCTTTGCATGATCATATTGCTCCTTCATCTTCACATCAAGAACATCAAACTTGGATGGATATGGAAAGGACCCAAAATTTATGTGATATGTGGTCACAAAAGGCCAAGGAGGCTAGATTAGTGGCTGCCAATGCAAGACAACATCTTCAAGCCATGAAAGGAAAGGTCAATCTCTCCCACAAGGAGAGACAGAAAGGAGTCATAGCAGGGTCTTCTTGTGATGACTTACAGTGAGATCTACAAGAGTCACAATTTCAGTCAGAGGAGGTGACCGTGGAGTTGGATCATTTGCGGTCTTCACCAGCCCTAGACCCAGTTCATTTGTATAGTGAGGTGGTTGGTGGTGAGTACGTTCCTATAGTTATTGCTGAGGAGCATATTATTGGGGCTGACACACATGTGCAGGATTTGGGAGTACCCGATCTTGATGAGTTTGGGATACCAGGGGAGTCAAGTCTCCAGATTGATTCTTCTCACATAGATGATAGTGTGGTATAGTTGATTGTGCCACCTTTATAGAGAGATCAGTTGTGGTGTGTGGGGGAGTATGTTGATGCTTCCTCATATAATTTTTACTGCACTGAATCATTAATGGAGTATTTGTTGGATAGTGCAGGTGTTCATTTGGATTCACATAAAGTGACAGAAGGTGTTCTCATCTGAGGTACTAGTGTTATAAGCAGATTGGGTGGGGAGATTATAGTGATCCTTTCTACTATGCTACCTCATAGGGATTTTGAGGTGGGATTTATTGAGTAGATTGCACAGGGTCTTCTCCAGCCTATGGCCACTTAGAGTTAGAGATTGGAGCTATCTATTGATTCCTAGTTTAGTGATGGTGAGCCAGTAGCGGAGTTTGGGGGTTCCTACCGACATTATACGGTAGGATATGATCATTATTTTTCTTTTGACCTAGAGTTAGATGATTTGATTTCATGCAAGTGTGGATTGGATCCAGTTTCTTACCATCCATTATGGGATGGATTGGCACCATCTTCTATAGATGGAATTGGTAGTAGCAAGTTACATAGATTATAGTATCGACACATTCAAGGCAGTTGTGATTTTAGAGATTGGTTGAGCTACATTCACCAGTTTGATTATGGATTCCTCTTGGTTATATTTTAGAGAATATTGAAGGAACTTGCATTGATTAATAGCAGTGCAGAGCATAACTACATTTGGGTTCTAGGTGGATCGAGTGGTTCATTGTTTCGAGATTGCTTGGGGAAAAGCAATTCTAGGAGGGGTGGATTATCATGTCCCTTTTTTTAGTGGACATTGACAGACTTGATGATTAGCCTATTATACGACCTTCGTAGGCTAATAGGATGAATAGAAGGTCATGATGGAGATTGGCTTGGCTTAGATTAGTAGAATTTGTTTCAGTTGGCATTCATTTGGGCTTTTTTGAGCATGTTTGTTTGAGCTCTTATTATTTAGGGATATTTGACATGCATTGGAGCACCCTTATTTTGGTATGGTCATGTGCAGAATCATTCCCTGATTCACCAACTTCGAATGGTTTGAGGATCTGACATGTATTGAGGGAGATATTAATATTTTATTGATTTAATCAAATATTAATTATTTAGCCTATTTTTAATTAGAAACCCTAATTCTAATTTAAGAAACCCTAATTAGGGCAAGCACATATTTTTGAGGGTATAAGGGTTTCTCATGGAGGCCATTATGGATTATGCATTGATTATTGATTTTGATATTGAAAGAATTCTTCTGTGAAGACTGAGCCAAGGGTTCTAGGATTCCATTTGCATTGGAGAATGTCCACTCTTTAGTGTGTGTGATTCAGAGGCTATGAAATATCAGCTGATCTATTGCCAAATTGAGAGATAGCTTCATACAGAAGTTATCACAGAGGTATACAGATTTGAGAGGTAACTTCATCTAAAAGTTGTCACAGAACTTTCCAGGTATTTATTTTATTAGGTTTTTGATCTAATAAGTTATACAGATATAGATCTTCTATATTAGAATTGTATATCTTGAGATCGGGTTGTTTAGCTATCAGGGTGTGTTATCTTATATTTGGTGGCCATACGAAGTCTGGATAGATTTGTGAAAAATCTGTAAGCATCAGTAGATTCGCTTAGACACCGACCTCGACAAACAGAGATCCCCAGTGACTGACATCAGCCGACTAAATACCGACGTCAATAGAGAAGGATCGATAGAGACTGACGTCGGCAGTATATCAACCGATGTCGATGACTATGTGTTCGACACAGCAGGCCGAGACATCCAGATTCAAGCTCAATTTCCAGATTTGCAAAAGCCCAGGGTTTTAAGATAGAATATTTTGTATTATTTTATTTGTATGATAGAGATTCAATTGTGTAATCAAGTGATAAGATCTGTGATTTGCTATTGAGAGACTATATTATTGTTTATCTTCTAAATTTATTTTGCAAAATTGTATCTTTGTTAAGAGCTTTTGTGTTTCTATATTCCCTGTTTGAAGGGGATATTACATACACCTAAAATTTGGGAGAGAGAAAACTAAAATCAAACTATCCTAAGGGAGGTGATACACCAAATTTATTGATGACTACCAACTAGTTGCATGTTACACATGAAACCAATTGACTAACCAAACATACACTTCTCTAATATGCATCTTCTCACATCAATATTACATTATGAGGTTATGGATAAATGTTTAGGCTAGGAGGATTATACAATATGCCTTAAATGGAACTAGTGAATAGGCTAATTCACTCAACCTTGACACTTCCTAGAACACTACACATTCCCTATAAAAAGAAGCTTTTCAATTGCAAATAGGTGAAAGAATGAAACAACAATGCTAAGGAAATAACAAGGCATCACTAAGAAAAATCAATCATCCAAACAAAAACACTATAAAAATTTATGTAAAAGATATAAATAAGTATTCTTATTGAACAAATGGTATTAAAATGATCATGTCTTTGACATACTCAGGTGGAGCATAAGTTATAATGGCCAAAATGGCTAGTTATTATAAAACTTGAGAGAAAGAGAAGAAGAGAGAAATCCAAAGGTCACAAGGACAATTTTAAAGTTGAGATAAGGAGTTACATATGCATGATAATATATTTTTAATTAAAAATACAATTTTAGGAAGTACAAGTGTCCATACAAGGCATAAAACTCATGAAAAGTGGCATGAAACTCCTTGTTTTGGCTCAAAAAACTACCTTAATCATCCACATCTATTTGAATATCCCAAAACTAACTAAGGATAGGTATTATTACTATAATTATATGTAATGTTTTTATACATGATTTTTCATGTATTGGTTGTAGTCTTAGTCACTTGACATCATTTGGAAATGATCTATCACCATCGATAGTAAAAAAAACTCTTCTTCCATGCACCCTACACATTTCACCTCAAGAAAGGAATAAATTTTCCATGAAAATACATGGTATGGAGTTAATTACATGTTTAAATAATCTCCATGGCCTTATATTCATTAATCACAACTTAAAATTAGTTCACTTGAAGTAATCTACCCTTCTCACTAGCCTTGTCACTATGCTAGTTTTGACTGGCTGAGATGAAGTAGTTAGTTTATGATTTTACGAGTTTTTACAAGGAATTAAATTGAATTGGGGAAATATATCAATTCATAATATTACTCCCAAAATTTATTTCATCTTCAGACGCTTGTTAGAACCTAAAAAACACATAAAACAATCAAAAGTACCCTATTTTGTACCTTATCCATACAATTACATACAGTCCAATAGGACGGGGAGGATCCTGGGAGAGTATTATAAAAATTATAATTATAATTATAATTATATTTAAACTATTCCATTATAGTATCTTTCCAACCTCATTTCTCTAATTGGGTTACTAGCAAGGGTTTTGCAAGGGTTTAGGCCTGTTTATCCTCTTAAGCTTTATTCATAAAAATTTCACATTGAATTTGAAAAAAAATACACAATATTATTGTATAAGACCCATTTCAACTTATCCAATATTATTATGCATCCATGCATAGTCTCATAAAATATATGAGCATTTGATGTTACCTATTCAAGCCTTTCCTTCCATTTGCACAGGCCTAGTGTTGTCTCTAAGCTCAAAAATGAATTTATTGTGATTTATCTAAAATTTTGAGGATTTTAAACATCTATAATACCCTCATAATAATTCTCAAATATTTTATAAGGCTCACTAAGATCTAGAAGTGAAAGTTTCCTATCATTTGAACTCTAGGTCTAACAATGCCTAGTAAGCCTGAGTTATCTTAAAGCTAAAAAATGGTTACTCATGGATTTCCTAAAATATATATTATTTAAGGAAATTTAATTTTTCCATAATAAAATTTTTCAATCCACTGTAGTTCTCACTTGAGGTTAGAAACAAATCTGACCCTCTATTTGGCTTTGGCTTATAACCCTACCTAATTGGGCTATGTGCAACCTTAAGAGTATAAAGCACCATGTTGAGTTTCACCTTTATGTTATTGGTTTACATGTTTTTTTTATGTGTAATTAAAAAATATACACATTTTTTCAATGTACAATAAACTTATATTCTACCCTTTTGTCCCTTTTCTCTAAATTTATAGGGTTTGTGCATGAGGGGAGTGCCCTCTGTTTGAGACAAAAAAGGGAACTCCCTTATTTCCTAAGTAAAAGTTGAATATTTTATGTGGTTATAAAATTTATTTATACATAATACAAAAAAAATCATCCCTCCATTAGGTCAATTTACCCTTCAAATTCTGCAAAACCCAAAACAGACTACTAGTCAAAAGACTATGTGCAGGGTTTGCATTTTGTGGATTGTGTTCTACATTACTTGATACCTTTTATATTTTGTGTGAATAATTATGGTTTAATTAGTTTTTTATAATTTTTATTAAGGTTTTATAACATTCATTCATACCTCCAACCTCTCACAAGCCCCTCATACTACTTACTTGGCCAAGACTATGTTACCCTGCTTGTCTTCCCTAACAGTGAATCGTATAGGTTATTTGTTACATTTTAGCTTGAGATAGATGTTTATAAACTTCCATATAGTTCATTTTAATAATATTAAACCTTTTTTGACTCATTTTTTCACTTTTAATATCCTAAATCATCCCTTAGACACCCTTTCTCATCTCACTGTAGCCCTATAGTCACCTACAACTGAATGTATGGAGTCCTATAGGTGTGTGTGTGAGATGTAATTGATCCTATTAATGATGTTTGAAGACCTATCATGAATATATAAGTTCATTTATAAATAATTTTTATCTATTATCTCATCCTAATTTGGTTAGATCATCACCTAGACAGTGTTTTAGCTCACTGTTTACCTACTCAATAAGCTGTAAGTGAACATTTGTGTGATGGGACACTTGTAGGTGATCACTAAACCTTGAAACATCATTGATAAAATTATAATTATGGTATCCATTCCCATTTTTTATCAATTTCATCAAAAAATATTATATCTCAATTCTCAAATGCTTCCTCATGATTGATATGGAAAATGGGTCTTAGTTGTAGGTGACCAATTTTGGAATTAAGCATGGTTGTAGTTGCAAATGTGATAAAAAATAAGTATATAATACACTTTTGAAGATATTTTTACTCATGGTATGTAGTTTATCTTGATAATATCCTTAAAACATGATAATACTTCTTTATTTTCTCCCTAAGACATCAATGATCACTCAAGGTTAAAAACTTGTAGATGATAATGGAGAAATTCAGTGCTTAAGTTGATAACTTTAAGACCTTCAACTACTACCTTCCCTTGGTCATCTATCTCCAAAACCTTGCATGGATATTTTATTATGTGTATAATACAATACATAACCATATATATACCTCAAAATTATTTTTAACCACATCATAAAGCTTTGGCAAAATGCTTAAGTTGTCTATTTTCACTCTTTAGGGAAAATGTCCCTGTACTTGCAGTCATTACATTTGAGAGTGATTTTCAATTTTTTTTATCCATCTAGCACTTAAAATATGCATTTTATGATCCCTTATAACTTTTTTTGTATTTAATATGAGTTTAAGTATGTTCTTTAACACTTTATACGACACCTAAGCTCTTTGTCGAGGACCACTTTTAGGTGGTTATTCACTGTGTAGGTAGTATATGCAAGTGTGGGAAAATGTATTATTTTTTACCTTAAATGGGTTCCTAGACCTTCAAAATCATTAAAAAACAATTATTTCATCATTAAATACATGAAACTAGGTTTAGAAATCCATTTTGATATTCTTGCCCTTGTGTTAACATCAACTGTAGGTGGCCATTTTCATGCACAAGCAATAAGTATTAGTGAGATAGTGGATATACATTTTCCCTCCAACTCAATTCATCTATCCTAAAGGTGTTGAAATGAAACATCATTATGTTTTATAACTTTAAATAGGCTCTCTTACTAAATTTAAATGTGACACTCCTCAAGCACCATTGTTATAGTCCATAAAAGTAGAAAGTTGACTATTCAGGCCAATGTGACTGTGTTTCTTATATATGACTAAACATTAATAAGATTACTTTTTAAAATTAATATTTAAAGATGAGGAAACCAACATGACATTTAATACATGGTAATTAACCTATTTCCACCCCCTGAAATCACTGCCAAAGTATGAGAATCTTTAAAATAATGGAAACATCCATGTTATATAGAAAAGTGTCTTCCCTTGAAATCTGAGATAATTAACCCATAAAAACACTTTGAAACATGAAAAAAAGAATATAAATAACTAGATAAGTAATTCAAAATCTTCTATAATCAACCTTATAAACTTGTTTGTATGAAATAATCTAAAATAGAACAAAACCTATAGGGTACACAATTTAATAAGTAGAAAAACATAGTCAACTTATTAGGAATGGTTAATAAAGAAAAAATAACCTTTTCTATACAAAAAAACATAAAATTTAATTTTAATAAGTTTATCATACACTCCCTAGTTTATTTTACTTGAAACCTATCTTATCGATTGTACTAAGTACAAACTTGAAGACTAGTTATGTGTCTAGAAGGGTGAAAAAGGAGCAAAATGGTTTTAGACCAATTTTGACACATCCTAAGTAATTAAAGTGTGTAAATGGATCTAAGGAAGATAAATAGTCATATCCTAACCTTATACCATATTTCACACTCCCCCATGGGTCATATAAGTGTCAAACTCTTCTATTTTCCCAATACAACTACTCTTTCTTCTAAAGAACCTATCACTTTCAGCTATGAATAGTTGATTAAGGCATAATAGGACACATGTCATGTGAAATCACCCTTATTGCACATTTAAAATTACATAATATCCTATAAAACTCATTTAATGCTCATTTATGACCCCCAAATGATTCCAAATGATATAAGGACTAAAAGATTAATGACCAAGGCTAATAGGACCTAAAATGACATAAAATAACCTATAAGACATCTTATGACATAATATTAGACCCTTTATAAACCTATAAAGTCAATTTTTTACCTATATGGGTCCCAATTTGACCTCAAGGGTCAACTTTGGTCAACAATTATACAACTTATTATGTCTTTGTGCATCCATCTCCCCAGGCCATCATGCTCGAACCTTCTCACTAAGTCTTTTCATATTATGAATAGTGTCATGAGTAGGATTATCAATAAATTGAGATTTGACAACTAAAATTGAAAAAATTATTAATGATCTTATACATTTCTCACATGCCTTACATGCTTCTTAAATAATTTCATGCCTTTCAATGATGTTATCAAATAATAACATTCTTTAATGACCTCATGATCACCTTTCTTCACTTTTACATGGGTTTCTCAGTGTTTGTACCATTAGGCTTGTTATTGATAGGTTTCCTTAGATGACCAATTTATAAAAAATTAGTGATATAACATTAAAAACCCACCATTTACGTCAAATACAAGTCTCAACCTTTTCCATCCAATGATTTCCATACTTTGACTTGGTCAACTTTGACTACTATAACAAATCTCTAAGAAACTAGGACTTTCTTGTAGGGTCTAATCACATACCTAATAATGTGGGGGAGAAGAAAAAATGCAGGCTATGCACATGGGAGGTATCGGCATCTAGTAGTCAAGCTAGGGAATCGGGCCCTAGCTTGTTTCAGCACTTTGGTAGTCTGTGAAGGATACAACGGTGGGTAGAGGCGACTTGGAGAAATAGCAGTAGGAGATATCATCAGGGAAGGAGGGGAGCTAGTTTTAGTGGCCATGGCTTTGTAGGGGTTGACTCAGGCCAGGATGGAGAAGAGCTATAGTGAGGCTGTAGGGAAGAATCGACAAGGGGAGGATCATAGAGCAGAGGAAAATTTTGAGTTTAACCAAGTTCTAGGAATATCGGCCACTAACACAGTGGGAGGATTGAGGATTTCCAAGGTTAATGGTTGCCTGAAGCATTGCTAGGAAAGATCAAAGCTGGTTATTCCATTTGAGATGATTGTTGAGGATGTGGAGTATTACTCCAAACATTCACTTTATTGTAAATTCTTGGGGTTACAGGTCTCCCTTCCATTCTTGGAGAATTGGGCCAGATGTGTGTGGGAACCAGAGGGTGAGACGGAGGTTACACTGCTGGCCAATAATTTCTTCATGGTCACATTTGTGTGTTTGGCTGATAGGAACAGGGTTTTTGAGGGAGGTCCATGCTTCTACAATCAGGTGGGGCTCTTTGTTAAACCTTGGCATGTTGGCTTCAACCCCATGGAGGAAATGCCAAATAAAGTTCCAGTTTGGGTTTAATTGCCTAGAATGCCTATTGAATGTTGTCGAAAGGATGTTCTCCAAATGATTGCTTCAATGCTTGGAAAACCTGTGGGTTCTTCCACACAAACTTCAGGTAAGAAAATCATGAACTTTGCTTGAATTTGTGTTGAGATTGATTTAAGTAGGCCATTTCTAGATGTTGTTGAGCTATGTGCAGGTTCATACTCATGGGTTTAGTAGCTGGACTATGAGACACTCCCGTTCAGATGCCACTTATGCCATGAGTATGGTAACCTAGTGAGATGATGTCCAAAGGCAAAATTGAATGATCAGTAGGCATCGACCTAACCTCCACTAAGTAGCACTACTGGTATGGACAAAGGGAAGAAGATTGGACCTGGTACTGGCAAGGATCCTGAAGGCTCTATACAGGTCAAGTATAGAGGCTGAAATAGGGGCCAAAAGAGATCCTTTATGGAACGCCTAGAGGAGGATTTGATTAATAGATTTGGGATTTTGGAGGAACTAGGATAGAAAGATGACTACACAAGTTTATTTAATGCTGGGCAAGTTGTGGGAGGTTCTGGAGTGGTTGGTGACGTCTCCATGGAAGAGGGAATGCCCCTTGTGGATGTTGTCCTTCCTATGATATTAGAAGGATAGATTGCGGAGCAGCAGGTCATTAAATCAAATATTGATATGGGTATAGAAATTGAGGCCATAACTCTTCCTGTACAAGTTGGGGCACCTGAGATGGAGAAGAGAGGCAAGGTCTCTTCTCACTTAGGATTTCTGCAGAAGGAAGGGAAAAAAATAGTTTCTGAAAAAAATATTAAATTGGGGAGAAAGAAAGATACGGAGAGGATAAAGATGATTGGGGAAAATCTAGTTGAGTTAGGTGTGGTCAAGACCTTAGACTCCCATTTCTTGCCTCCTCCAAAATGATTGTTATATCTTGGAATGTGAGGGGCTTGAGCAGTGGCCCTAGACAAAAAGCTGTTCGGGAATTGATTAGGAATCAGTGTCCAGATGTTCTTTTTCTTCAGAAAACTAAGGTTTCAGTGGATTTCATGATGAGTCTAGCCCCCAAGCTTTGGAAGCATGGATCTTGTCAATGCATAGGGGCACATGGGTCTATGGGAGGTGTGGCTTCTCTTTATAATCCATGCAAGGTGCATCCGGTGTCATGGATCACCTTCAGGTCCTCTCTTTCTCTGGTTTCCTTATGCAGTGAATCAGGAGAGTACATCCTCCCATCGAATGTCTACACTCCCACTGATTTTCAAGGTAAGCTTCAGGTTTGGAATAACATCTAGTTAGTCCAAAGGGGCTTTCCTTATTTGCCATGGATTATGGCTGGTGATTTCAATGCTATATTAGACTTAACCAAAAAAAAGGGAGGTAATGCTAGATTGGAACCATCATCCTATTTGCTTCAAGACAAGGTTTTGGAGCACAACCTGGTGGATATTAAGCCCTGTAATGGGACGTACACCTAGAACAATAGGAGGATGGGTGACAACTTTATTGCTAAGCATATTGATAGGTTCATGACTTCTTGTTATTGGGTGGGTGGCTTATGGTCTTTGAATTTTGAGATCCTAGATTGGAGAGGTTTCGACCATTGGCCTATTAAGCTTCACATTTCTTCTAATTGTTGGCAAAAGAAACCAACTTTCAAATTTCAACTAATGTGGCTTAGGGATCAGGCTTTATTTGATCGAGTTGCTAATTGGTGGAGAATTGGGAGACTGGCAGTTGGTACAATGATGTATACTTTTGCTAAGTTGCTCTAGTTTGTGAAATATCAGCTCAAAAGGTGGAATGTTTTAAGCTTCAAGAACATTTTCTAGGAGAGAAAGAGGTGCAAGAAGAGTTAAATCTAATTAGCAGGATGATCTAGGAAGAGGGGTTGCCTGAATCTTTGTTGAGAGATGAAGCAAGGGCTGTCAAGAGGGTGGAAGAATGGGAGTTGAGGGAGGAAATTTTTTGGAAGCAGAAAGCCCAGATTGAGTGGCTATAGGAGGGGTACAGGAACACAACTTTCTTCTTCAACTCAGTTAGAGCCAGGCAGCATGGTAATAGGATAACATCTTTAGTTTTAGAAAATGGGGAGACTATCTCTTCCATGAGAGCCATGTGCAATGAAGTTGTCCAGTATTTTGCTTCTATTTTTAGTGAAAGACTGAGGGGTACTGCTGTTAAAGAGCAAATACTCTCATGTATTCCCAACTTGGTTTCTAGGGAGATGATGAAACAGCTGATGCACCCTATCAACCTTGAGGAGCTTAAAAAGATTGTCTTCATGATCAAAAAAGGTAAGGCTCTAGGCCTAGATGGTTTTCTGATTGAATTTTTTTAGGGGTTTTGGGAAATCATCAAACTTGACCTTTTGGCTGTGGCTCAAGAGTCTCAAATTAGCAAACAAAAGCTTCCTGCCTTGAACTTGACCTTTTTGGTGATCATTCCTAAGAGAGAAGGGGCTGATCACCTTAGTCAATTCAGGCCGATCTCTCTCTGTAATGTTGTCTATAAGATTATATCAAAGTTGATAGCTGAAAGATTGAAAAAATGGTTAGGGGTGCTGATCTCTAAGGAACAAAGTGGCTTTTTAGAGGGGCAACAGATTCTTGATGGAATTATGGTAGCTACTGAGGCTATTCACTCCATGTCCAAATCCAGGGAGAAGGCAATGTTTATGAAGCTGAACATGTCTAAGGCATATGACAGGGTCTAGTGGTCCTTTCTATTAAAGGTCTTGGCTACCTTTGGTTTTAGAGAGGAATGGATCAAATGGGTTATGAGTTATGTGAATTTGATCTCATTCTCTATTTTGGTGAATGGGGAGCACTCACAACTCTTTGGCACTTCACGTGGTTTGAGGCAAGGGGATCCATTATCTCCCTATTTGTTTCTTCTTCTGGCTGAAGGTCTTGGATGGCTGATCATAAATAAGACTGGTGAAGGTGTTATTCAGGGATGGAGGTGGGGAGGTAACCTTCTTATTCTTTCTCACCTTCAGTTTGTGGATGATGTGGCTCTAATGGGAATGGCTAACATGAGGGAGGAAGCCAACATTCACAGTAGTCTGGATGCCTACTTGGCTGCCACGGGATAGGTTATTAATGAGGGTAAATCATCTATTTTTTTCTTCAACAGTCCACCACCTATTCAGAGGAGGGTGGCTGACACTCTTTGATTTAAAATTGGTAGCCTTCTGGTTCTTTATCTTGGTATTCTGATATCTATTGGGAGACAGTCTAAGGATTCATGGTAGGGAATTCTAGAAAAATTCAAGGTCAAAGTGAATCATTGGACCAACTAATGGCTGTCCTTCATGAGTCGTGTTCAATTGATTCAGTCAGTGGTGTAGGTGCTTCTTATATACAGGTGTATGCTCCAAGTGGCACTGGTGGGATTTGTTAAGGATCTTGATTCCTTGGAAAAATAGTTCTTATGGTCTAGCAACTTGTCCTCAATGAAATGGAGCTTGATTAGGTGGGAGGTTGTTTGCAGCCCAAAGAGGCTAGGTGGTTTGGGGCTGAGGTAGTCTATTCTGGCTGGTACAGTCTTGGCCGCCAAGTTGTATTGGAGATGGTGTGAGGAACAAGATCACATTTGGGCAAGGGTCATGGCTTTCAAGTGTTTTGTTGGGATTCCTGTGAGAGATATCCCCAAATACAGCTTGTCAGGTAATGGATCAGTTATTTGGAATACTCTCAAGAAAGGTGTTGCTTTGATTAAGAGAGGTCTGTTCTATATTTGTAGGGGGGAAATGAGGCACAATTTTGGTATGATTCATGGGATGGTTTTCCCCCTCTGGTTGTTCAGTACCCACATCTCGAGGGCCTTGCATGGAGATTTAATGAGGTTGGTTGGGTCAAGGTGGGTGATTACAAATCCTTCTTTCTTCATGGTCAATTGATGGAGGTGAGGTGGAAGGAGCAAGAAGATTGGCCTATTATTGGTATGATGGCTAAGTGTGTTGAGCTTCAGGAGATCCTTGTTGACCAATTCTACTGCGCTCTTAGGGGAAATGATTTGCTAGCTTGGTCACCTCATCCCAAAGGGAAATACATGATTATTGCGAGTTACCAAGAGCTGATTATGCAACAATGGGGTGATGGTGGGGAAGTGCCATGGTGGAAAAAAGTGTGGAACAACATTTCTTGGCCGAAGTGCAAGTTTTTTATCTAGACTTTGACATGGAACCATTGTTTGACATGGGATAATATTAGATGGAGAGTATTTGTTGGTCCTTCATGGTGCATCTTGTGTCAGGGAGTAGAGGAGGATTCATCTCACTTGTTTTTTTCCCCTTCACTCTTCATCTATGGCATGCTTGGTGGGACGCGTGGAGATGTCAATGCCTACACGCCTCTTCCTTGGTTGAGTTCTGTTCTAGATTGGGTAGGATGCCTCCTACTATGCATTTTCTTCAAGAGGCGTGGTACGTGGATCCCATTTTTTTGATGTGGCAGGTTTGGTTGGAGTGAAACTACTAGATATTTATGGAGGAGAGTTTGGTGATCCACCAGGTTTGGACTAGGATTATTGGGATGATTCAGGAGACTGTGGAAGCTAAGAGTAAAATTACTTTACCTCTGGTGTAGGGGGATACTGATTTGGTGAAAAGGCTTGGCATTCTAAACATTTCTCTGGTTGCTGATAGTGTCAGACGTGGCCGTGGTGGGAAGCAAAAAATATAGAGGAGTGGGAAATGGACCCCCCCTCCTGAAGGTTTTCTAAAGATTAACATGGATGGTTCTACCAGAGGTAATCTTGGCCTAACTAAGATTGGTAGGATTGGTAGGGATCCCTCTGGAGCTATTGTTTTTATTTTATCTGCCCACATGGGAGAGCAGATGGTGAACATGATGGAAGGCATTGCTATTCTATATACTTTGAAGAGAGCTTATGAGTTAGGCTGACACAAGGTGGAGTGCGAAGTTGACTCGTAAATCTTGATTAATATGATCCGAGAGAGGAAAATCAATGATGTTAGCTAGAAACTATCTTTGGTGGTGCAGCAGATTCTTTAGATTAGTTCACTTATGGATTCCATTTCCTTTTCTCACATTTCGAGGGAATGGAACGGTGCGGCTGACTGCTTGGCCAAGTGGGCTTCTACAAATGTTGGTGGATGCAGGGTGGATGATTGGGAAATGTTTCTAGAGGAGGTGAGTCAAAACTTTGATAGAATTCTTAGAGAGGATGGTAATGTTGTTGGATTGTGATGGTGCTTAGTGCTTGTTTCTTCATTTTTCTTGGGTTGTTGGGGCTCTAGCCCTTTGTTGTATTGTCTTTTTCTAGAAATTAATAAAGTTTTTACCTCTTTTATTTTAAAAAAATCACATACGTAATAAACCAATCACAACTAGAGGTGAATGGGAGAGTTTAATATAACCTCCAATCACTTAAATATCCATACAATCCATTTTGAGTACTTTATAACAAGATCTTTCACATTAGATCATTGCTAGGGTTTTAGAGAGCATTAACATTATTTTTGGTGGTAAAGATTATTCATTAAGTACTTTCCATTATTTATAAAAATAATTCCTAGAGATATTATATAGGACCCTTCCCAATATCCACTTAAAATCTCAATTTCCCATTTATAGGTTACACATGCCAATGAACACCTGAAATTCCTTCTTAAGTTGAGAATCCTTCATTTTATGCACACAAGAGACCTCAAAACCACTTTTCATGCCTTATCTTACAAACCATGACCTTAAAACTATGAAAATGATTAAAATAACATATAATACCTATATCCATTCTAATATGAGCTAAACCATCTTGAAATTTGATCATGAACCCTCATTAGGCCACTCTCTCTCTCTCTTTGCTCTCTTAGACCTTAATCTGTAAACCACATTAGGCCTAAAAAATGACATTCAATCTTATTTACATTCACTCTCAACATTATTATAAAAATAAATAAACCTTTTTCATGCTAAAATACTAATTTACATTCTTCATAAGCCTTAAAAATACCTTATGACACCTCATTAGGTCAGGTAGAGTCTAGAACTAGTCTAGTTGTAGATTTGGACTTAAGGTCTTACCCCTTTAGGCTCATCTTGAAACTGTCTCAAGTGCTCAAATGCCTCATATGTATTCTAAATAAACATTATAAAACCTCTTATGCCTCTTTACATCCATCTCATTAGGCCACCATGCTCAAACCTTCTCACTAGGTCTCTTCACGCTATGAAAACTATCATGACTAGGCTTCTCAAGCACTTGAGACTTAACAACTGACTTTGAAACACTTCTTTATTATCTTATACCTTTATCACATTACTTACATGATCCTAAAATAATTTCATACCTCTAAATTATTATATAAAACAATAACATTCTTTAATGACCTCATGAACACCTTTCTTAAGAACCTTTGACATCAATGCCAAATTTCAATAACAGGAACGATGCTCAACAACAAGCCTAGTTTTGGTTTCATTTTTTAGGGAGGTTTTGACTAAAATGATTTAAAATAAATCATGGCTCACTATTAGGAGATTTATATTCAAGTTTAATAGTAGCTATCATTATCTAAAGCATCTCAATAAATGAATAACAAAAGTTTGGCATCCCTCCTTATAAGGTAGACTTGAAATCTACCTATGCGAAGGTTTTTTTTACTATAATATTTTAATATTATTGAAGATCATAATAGGGATCTATAAAAGTGTAATACCATGGGTCATGATCTACATATGTTAAACCTTGGTAACCATATTTTGGCCCCTTTATTGAGGCGTTAAACATAAACCCTATTTTGGTCCAATTACAACATCTTTGTCTCTAATTTTGGGTATTTTTTAGCCTCAAAACCATAGGGGATTTTTTGGGTGAGTTCATATTTATTGATTCATCCAATTTATATATCTCTCACATGACCTATGTGATAATATTAGTCACCATTTATATTTCCAAAAATATCCTAGCTTCAATGAAACTTAGGGTGGGGGAGCATTTTGGAAATAATCCCTTGATTTTGAGGGGTTTCCATTCCATTATTGAATGTGTTATGAGACAAACCACTTAATGGAATCATATATAATTTATAACTGAAATGGGAATAACTCTTTGTGGAATTCCAAAACCCATGACCTTATTACAGTGGATGGTTCAACATCTCTCAAGAAGGATGTTACAACACCAGATCCATATTCAATGTTAGATCCTTCAAAGGAGGCTTTTTATGAAATAGTGAAGTTTCTTATAGAGTATAATAAGGTTTTGATTATGAAAAAAGGTGATCCATATTCTAAGATAGATCTAAAGAGAGTCATTGAAATAAAAATCCTCATCTTCTTAGATTTAGAGGTTATGAAAAAATTAGTTGATTAGATCGAGGTTCAAAAGAAGAAAAAAGTTATAAATCCTCAATCCCAAAAATATTATAGCATGACCCTTAATTACCCATCAAATATTTTACCACACATAGGACCATTAGAGGTTATCACCAGTGTTAGCAAGGGTTCTTGGGTTTCACCAGAACATGCTAATTATAGGGATAGTCTTGTTGTCTTAGGAATAAATCACAGGAATTTATAGACAAATATTGGTTTTCAACATCTATATTGAGATCGTAGATTATTTACTAAGAAAAAATCACTTACACAATAATCACATATAATAAATACTAAAAAAACTCTTAATAAAAGAATTACAAATGAAATACACTCTTATACACATAATTCCATAAAATATAGGATAAACACAAGGAAATTATATTAGATATTCTATTGACTCTTCTTTATAATTATTCACAAAAATTGGAACACTGATCATATATATATATATGTGTGTGTGTGTGTGTGTGTGTGTGTGTGTGTGTGTGTGTGTGTGTGTGTGTGTGTGTATGTATATACACACACACACACACACACACACACACACACACACACACACACACACACACACACACACACACACACACACACACATATATACATACATACATATATATATACATACATACATATATATATATACATACATACATATATATATATATACATACATACATATATATACATACATACATACATACACACACACACACACACACACACACACACACACACATACATACATACATATACATATATATATATATATATATATATATGTATGTATGTATGTATGTATGTATGTATGTATGTATGTATGTATATGTATGTATGTATGTATGTATATGTATGTATGTATGTGTGTGTGTGTGTGTGTGTGTATATATATATATATATATATTCTCTAATATAAATCTCTATTATAATCATTTTAACAAGATACAGGGACTAGTAAATAAACTAAAATAATTATACAAAATCTAAACTTATTGTATTATAGCTTGAATAATATATAGCTTGAAATTTATTATTGCTCTAACCTCTAAATCCATCTTTACCGCACACATGTGCCAAATCATATTTTATTTCTTTATAATGCCATTGATATCAAAATAGACTAACCATAAAATAATGTAGAATAAATTATACATAGCAATAAATTGTAGTTCTATCTCCATGGTAAATGCATTTGATGAAATGGTTTGGTTATAATATTCACCTGCTAATAGTTTCCTAGACTTAAACTATTATCTCATCTTGAGATAACATCACAATTGTTGTAGAGACACAAAAAATAGGTTGAAGTCACAAGAATCATAGATTGCCTGAGGTTTTATTTACTGATTTTCACCTTGTATCACACTACTTAGCCACCTTTATGGGTTTTCAACTAAATAGTAAGCCAACCTACCACCTTTACAGTTTTTCAATAGGCTATCAGAACTAGAGGGGCCACCCTTTTGGGTTTTTAACTAACCTAGCAGTATGATGTAATGTGATCTATTCTATAGTAAAATTGAGTATAAAAATTTCAAAACTTTCCCACCTGTAGTGAAACTAGTTGGATTGTGGAGGCATCTATTGTGATACATATATGGAAGGCTATGATAATGTTGGTGGTGTGCTCTATGATGAATGTTTTACAATAGTCTTCTATTGTTTGAGATTTTTTTGTAGTTAATTAGGTGGAATGAATTGAGGGATGTCAACGAAGGGTTCGAGAGAACTATCTAGATTAGATAAATCAATATTCTAAGATTACTAGGCAAGCAAGAATTATTATGTGCTATGTAACAATTCACATAGAAGAGGATGAGAATATATAAGTTTAAAAATGATTTTATCCTCTATAGTTTCCAAAACAACATGAGTAATATCCATATTGGTGGTGATATCAACATGAAGAGTGCAAGTTTATCAACATGTTCCATAAAATTTGCTTCTGCCAACTTTATAGTTCTTGCATTATCGAATCTTGAGCTTGAAGGGAGGCCTACAAAGATGGGTCCATACCTACATAAGTGGAATAAAGGTCATGAAAGGTTCCCCTTGAAGTAGCATTGGTAATGATGTCAAGTTGTGCACCACTCTAAACCATGTCTAACTATTACTTCTAGTCGATCATTTTTTGAGCCAACTAGGTGGATTAGCTGAGTAGAACTACAATATCTAAATGGTACATGTCAAGAAGTTCACAAATAAATCTAGTTTTGACTTTAATGGCTTGACTGTGTTGCATAATATTGGACAATTATTGGAGGTCCTACCAGTCTTTAGTGAGTTATGCAATAAGCAAAGGAAGTTTCTAAGGAGTAGAGAGAAGGTTGGTGCTAAAAAATTTATTGTAGAATGACATGCAAGAATTCTCAATGAGAGCATTAGCGTTGCTTATCCACCATCAAAGGTCAATCTTTCCTTGGCCTAGTTGTATAAAACACTTCTCCAAAGAGATTGATGTCTATGTAATAACCTCTTGAAATGTAGACACTTCTTCAACTTGTTTATCTAAAGTGAGTTAAAATAAATACAAATAAGCATTGATTATAGGTGTATCCATAGCCAATGTAATCATCAAAGTGTTCATTAGCATGCACTTTAATGGAGCAAGGGGAAAATGACAAATGGTTTGACTAGTGGACATCATATAAACATATAAAATTGTGAGACTCTAAACTCATGTTGGCAAATCCTCTACATAGTTCCCATAGTCTCCCATTGGTCCCATGGTATCTCCACATCTTTCATGTCTTATGGTATGGCTGTAGTAGCTCCATTTTGTCTAGCTATCATAATATCTATGGTGGACTATAAATATTATGCTATTTTATTATATACCTCTACTTGTGATGCCTTATCTACTTGTTGGGCCTTAACTTAAATTGTGTCATGTGTAATCTTAGTCAGTTTCATAGTTTTAACTTTTGATTCGTCAACCTTTCTTTAATTCATGGATTCCTCACAAGCTTATTATTCTTCCTTCATATTCTCCTAAGTTTATTTATCATCTTCCACTTGGTTTGATGTATCTTCCTCCTAGCACTGAGCCATGACTATAACTTCTTCTACCTTTTTTTATGTGAAAATGATTTCTACATGCACTACTTAGGATTTTTGTTGTGGGGCATCTCCTTCTTGTACTTGATATTACTGTAAGTGTTGATATTTTGGGGCCCCTTCAAATTTTAACTTAGATTATTACTTGGTATTATGTTTCTCTTCTTTAAAATCTTGTCTTTGAACTACCATTGCCACCTCTTCACATGCATCTTGTTATTACTCCAATGTCTTTAGATCTAAATCTACCTAGTCATTATCAGTGATGTGATCATCAGAATGTGATTAGGAAGAATAAATCATGGATGCCTAAATAGTGGTATTATTAGCATACTTTTTATTCTAATAAGTGAGAAGGAGTATCTATTTTGACCTTTGTGACATTTTTTCATGAATGGGTGGAGTGGCTTGTGATGCTCACATAGGTACTTACTCTTCTTACATAGACATTACAAGAGGTGTTGATTATTCTTATTATTCTTTGATGGATGACTTTTAGCATCAAAACTTCCACGTATTTCATGTAAGAGATCTTAAAGGATTTTTAGGAATAGGATTAAAGGATTGAAATTGTGAGGAGCTACCAAATCCTCCTTTAGTAGAAATTGCTTATTGAATTTTTTAGAGTTTGCTCTCTTCACCAACTATTTCTATAATCATTGAAGGAGGACATGTGGGTAATTTCACCCATAGTTTTTGTGGTACCATATTCTCTATCTAGATCATGTGCACCACTTTACACAAGAAAAAATCCTTTTATTTTTCCTTCTCATATAATTTTTTATCCATGTCATCCATCGTCATGTGCTACACCTCTTATTCATCTATATGTATGTTATACTAGTGGCATCGAGATACAATCGAAGTAAAATAAGGATCATCCAACTAGGTCCTCTAATTGCTTATCTTTGTCTTTGGAGGATAAGGTGATCTATGGTCTATGGGATCCTTGCATTTCCTATGGTCTTGTGGTATTGTAGTTGTTATTTATGTGGTAGTAGTGAGTGTAACTCCTAATTGTACTATTTTTAAAGGAGTTAGTCTTTATGAAGATAACTTATTTTGATGGTCAACCTCTATTTATACAATGGAAATGTTAATGAATAAATATAAAGGTGTACTTAGTACCTTAGGTAGTTAATTAATTCTAATGATTGTTCTTTGAGGGAGTTTGGTCACCATCACATGCTAACCCAAATACTTCATCACATTAGAAAGGATGCATGGGTTACTAAGAATAATTTATATTAATTCATACCACCATGCATTAAATAGTCAGTGATGTTCCAAGTATGTTCTCTATTTCATCCATATGAGGTTATTGAACACTATATCATGACAATAGTCAACATCAAGATGCACCATGCCCTCTAAAGACTTCTCCTACATAAAAACCTGTAACAAAACCAAGAATTAGTATTGAAATGTTTGATACATATATGTCATGACTTTGGCAATGTTTTTTATGAGTTCAGACATTAGTAACTCTATCTATTTAAATTATTCATTTTTATTTATCATGTAATGGGTGATATCGATGATGCCATTTGTTGCCTTTTTGGTGGCCTTGGTAATTTTACAAAATTTGGTAGTGATGCATTATGTGAGAATGTAAACTGGCTAGGCTTGGATATCTTCCAATGGAATCCTTCGATGGCCTCTCATATAATCATCTTGGATTTATATTAGAAAATGTGAGACTTTGGACTTATAGGAATCCGAATGCCTTCCTCATGCCATCAATCCATTTTCTCATGTCATGGTAACTTCATTGACATAAATTATGATGTTTGAGGAAAGATAAATCTTTCATTGATTAAATCTAGTAAGTATAATCTCCATTATATCTCCTAGTTGACTGAATGTGGGAAAATTAATAAACCATTTGAAATATGTATTAAAAATATTATGTAATTATACAATCACTAATGGTTGTGATCCTTGAACTCTAGTAGGGAAAAATGCATTCTTTTATGAGCTTGATAGAAGGATATGCATCTAGGTTTGTAATTTAGTTTGATGAAAATTAGTTCTAATGCCTGTATCTACCTATTATTCTATGTTGAATCTTCTCTGAAACTATGAATGTTCATAATCAACCATCATGTATGTGTATCTATGAAAATTTTACTATAAATCTCTTGATAATGTCACGATAGTAGGCGGCAGTCGAATGGCTATAGCTTCACACTATTACTAATATAAAATTTTAAAAAACACTTGTTTAATTTCTAATTCTCAGGATCCTTTGAAAAGGGCAAGAGAACAGCATACTCTTGAAACAAGGCTACTAGATTTCTAAATCTTAGAAATTTTTTGATGCAAACTCTATTGAGGAATGGCCTATATATAGCAATTTGGGAGGTCTTGCCCAAAATCTCTATCAAGGTGGTGTCAAGTCCCATCATGCTTTATAGCATAAAAGTTAATCTATAGGGAAATGTTGTTGGATGCATTGGATGATGATGATGTTTGGTGATGTGGGTCCAACATTGCTTCCGCTTCAGACAATAAGTCATCTTCACTGATTGGATTGAAAAGACACCTGAGCTGGAAGGTAATGGAAAGATGCCAGTGCTGGGGTCTAGCTTCACATGCGTGATGTCATGGAGTGATATAAAAGTAAGATTCCCACTCCAATTGTCTATGAATAATAGTATGCATGATAGTGTCTTGATTATGGTTCTCCTCTTCATGAATATAGTGTGGGTCATGCCTAACAATCCATCGGTATAGATGTTCATTAAATGAAAACCTGATTTTTATCAGCCATGTCCATAAAGGACATTTTAATAATTCAGTGAATTGGTCAAACATGAATTCACTATTTAATCTTTCAATATAGATGACTCTAGAATTTTGATGACGATTATCCTGGATCATAGTTGCTAAAGACATTTGTAGATCTTGTCCTACTACATAAGAAATCCTTGTATACCTAGGATGCAACCCTTCATGAAGAATATATTCTTGGATAAGGATATTCAAATAAGGAAATCCTTGGTTATATATTCTGGTTAGATTGAAACCAGGAATGGGTTGGTGCATGAGTGTTGCTAGAGGATTTCAGCTAAGCCAATCTGCAATAATATTATCAGTACCTCTGATGTGTTCTACTAAAAAATTAAACTAATTAAAAAATGCTTACCATCTAACATATTTATTGTGACCATCCTTTCGACCATGATCCTTTTATTTAAAGGTCAAAAAACTAGTACAGTCGGTAATTACAACAAAATGGGGCAAATGGAGAAGTTTTAACATGAACTTCTCTAAGCATTTCTTTACAACATAGATTTCTTTATCAAAAGAAATCCATTTTAGAACATTAGTACTGAAAACTCCACCGGAAAATTCACAAATGAATTCTTTATTGTTATGTAAGCAAACAAGTACTCCTCCCCATGTAATATCGGAGGCATCAGTATAAACCTTCATTTTATCTGATTTTGGTATATGTAGCTCTGGGAGTGAAGAAACTATAGATTTAATCTTCTGAACAGCTGTTGTATGTTGTTCTTCCCAACAAAAAACTTTCTTCTTCTGGAGAAGTTCTTGAAGAATGAACCTGTCTTCACCAGAATTAGGATAAAAACTATTTAAATAGTTAAGAAATCCCAAAAATGCTTGAAGATTAGATTTGTCTAGCTTCTCTAGAAAACTGATGACCTTTTCTTTAATATGTTACTGTATTTCTAGTCTAGATTCTCAGATTACCATTCCAAGGAAATTACATTCAATTTTGCATAACTAAATCTTTGTTTCTGAAAGTACTATCCCTGCATCTTGAGCCAATTGAAAGAATTTGGAGAGATGAGTAAAATGGTCATTAAGGGAATTACTAAAAATTAGTATATCATCAATATATACACACAGAAAGTTAGAAGTGCCTTGGAATATCTTATCCATATGTGCTTGATAATATGTTGGGGCATTCATAAAGCTGAAAGGCATCACTGTCCACTAAAAATGGCCAAAAGGGTAGCTGAATGATGTCTTTTCCCTGTCAACTTCTTTGACTCTGATCTGATAAAAGCCAAATTTACAGTCAAACTAGGAGAAGTATTTACATGTTGCAACTTTCTCCAACATATAGATTTTTGCTAGAATTAGATATAAAAATGGCTATGTAATAGCATTTAATGGTCTATAATTAATGACCATTCTCTTCTTTCTTCTTTTTTGCTCAGAATTTTTGTTAACCATGAAGGCATAACAACAGAAAGGGGAAGTTGATTTTTCAATAAAACCATTAGTCTCCAGTTCTTTGATCTGGAGTTCCATATCATTATAATCTTGAGTTGGTATTGGGATATTTTTCCCAATCTTCATATGTTTACCTTTGAGGATTTTTATGTCCATCTCAAGCATAGATTTTGACCAAAACTGTTGAGGGTTATCAGAATAGATAGTGGCTTTAATCTTTTCTCTGATTTCTTAGATTTCAGCTAGGATTACAATATCTGGTATTTGAGTCATTGAAATTAGAAATTGCTCAGTGGCATAGATGAGGTGAGGAATTCTAAGCCTTTCATTTTCTATTGTAAACATGATACTCTTGGTGGTTGAACCATAGGGAGAGTATCTGTCAATAAAGGCACCACCTAGAAGAATATCTACAGGCATTTTATCTAAAGCAAAAAAGTTAGCATGGAAGATTTTATCTTGAATCTGAAGGGTTTGCTGACGTTTGTATTTGTTACAAATAAAACTATTCCCTTGGACATCTAAGCTCTTATAAGCTAAGGCATCATCCAATGTCTTCTATTCATGGATGAGTTGTGATTTTGCAAAGGAGAGAGAAGCTCCTGTATCTATTTGAGCATCTACTAGTCTACCATTAATTTCTAGGGTGATAAACTGGGCAAACTTTTCATTTATCAGCTGGGTTAGATAAGTTGGTTATGGTATTTCCAAAGGAGGAATACTAGTACATACCAGTTTTTGTCTCCCTAGGTCCTGAACAATGGATTGTTCAATTTAGATGTCTTCATTTTCTTGTTCTGCTTCTTCTTCTTCTTCTTGGAGATTACTACATTCACCTGGGCAGTAGTCTTGATCTGAGTAGAAAGAAATTTCTACTTTGTCATCCTCTTCCTTTTCTTCTATGGGCAGTAGTATATCCCATTGTGGCTCTATCTTTGGTGCTTGGATTTCTCTTGGGTAGTCTTTACTGGTGAATTTATTCTTGATCCAAGAGTTGTTGGGCTTGAAAGAGCTCTAAAATTTCAAAGGAGGATTCTGAGGTCTTTGCAATGTTGGTGGCATTATGGGCATTGAGGGCTATCTCCCTCTGAATGTTCCTTCTCCTCTAGAGTATCCTCTTCCTCTAGGTTTCTCTGGTTTTTTTGGTACTTCTTGATGATGTCTAGACTAGGCTCCATGTGCTTCATTGTTTAACTATGAAAAATCATGGTGTCGTGGATGATACCATGGGTGTTGCATGTTGGTAAGTGGTTATTCCAAGTCATCATCTAATGACTTGAGGGCATCCACATCATTGTCATCTTCTAAATCACCTTCGGGGAGATCATCTAGAATTGGTTCATAAATGTCATCTTGTAAATAAAGGTCTTCATCAGAATCAACAATATCCCACCACACTGCTATGTTGGAAGTAAAAACAGCTTTAACTGGAGGATTTTTGTAGTGACATTGAGGAGCAATATGGCCAAGTTTGTGATAGATGTAGAAAATAGGCTATTTGGATGGAGGACGAGTAGTGCATCATTTCTTAAGGAAATGATGAGGAGATGCATAGAAATGCTTGAGAGGAAAAGAGTGACGCTAAAAAGAGAGGCATTTGAGGTGCTACTTTTGCTATTTATGGGGCTATATAAATGGCCGACAACCAAATGGGGCTATTTTAGGAAAGGCAGGAAAATATCAATGTTTGAAAGCTCAAAATAATATACTTAATCCTAACATGCTCAAGTTTAATGGCTCAATCCTTCTAAGGCTCCAAGGTTAATGATAAAAAAATGATGACGTGATTATCTATATGGTATACTTATATATCTTCATGAACCATTTCATATTTTGATACTTTAAATGTCCTAAAATCTCACTCTTAATAGCATTTAATTATCAAGATCACATTTGGTTGAGTTGGCATGCCTTTTGATGAGTTTCCACCCCTTTCATGAGCATCTAAATAAGTGATGTGATTGGATACCTTTCTATTCACCTAACATACATGATTATTATTTACATGATATAAACCCCTCCCCTTTAATTTTTCATCAATCAAACTTGAATAATCATTAGTTTTTATCTGATTATGATCTCATTTCTTGTGTCTTTCTTACACTTAAATTTTAATACATGAAATTGACTTTATCATGATGCTTCACTTGGTCACTAAACTCCCCTATTAATGGTGCTCCCTGTTATATGTTTTCATTTTATAATTTTAAAATAATACCATGCATACTTTTAATCTATTCACACAACAAAACTAAACAAACCAAATCCACACAACATAACTAAAAAAGAATCATAATCTAAAATGGTGCAATTTTATCACCTGTCCATGTCTATGTGCATAAATTACTAGTGGTAGGGTTTGATCCTACCCCCATTCACCCTTATAAGTAAAATTTTCCCCTATAAATCCTTTAATACCATGGTTTGTGGTTGCAGTAAATCATGGATTATATATGTTCTTTTCTATTTGATGTGTATTTTACACAGGAAGGCTCTAAACTAATTGTCATAAATTAAAACTAGCTAATCCACATGAAAATATTTCATGTGTAGGTTATTATCATGCTAGGATTTCTATATGTATTTATGCACCTCATGTGTCCAATATTACCTACATCTATCCTTGTCCATGTGATTTATCTCTAGTAGCCTGCATGTTAAGGAATATTTATCACCCATGTGCATAATTATTATGATTTGCAGACTAGGTACTACATACTCAATGATCATGAACACTTGTAAGACATAGACTAACTATAACTAGGTAAAGCTTATCACAAATTTTTAGTGTGTGATATTCCCATATAAATTTAGGAAGTTAGTCCTCCAAATCATCTTTTTGAACATCGTATACCTTGGTGAGCATATTACTAGGTATTTTATTCACATCCTTAGCTTGGTAATTTTCCTATGATGATAGGCTATAATTTTATGGTGTGATTTTAGGAATTCATCTATGAGGTTCTTTAATATTTTATTCAAAAAGAGTGTACCTTTATAACTTACCAATTTGATGGGGAAACTGAATCTAGTAATAATGTTCTCATACATGAACTTCATAGTGTCCATACCGCAGTTCGTTGTCAAAGTATCTTCTACTCATTTGGTAAAATAGTCCATCATAATGAGTATATACCTTACATGGTTGTGTTTACTAAGTGGATTGACAAGACCAACAAAATTGATTCCCCTATTCAAAAGGCTATTATATGAGCATAGGTTTTAGAGGCATTTCATCTCTCTAGTTTGGCTTACTCATTTGTTGACATACATCACACCATTATGAAACTCGATGAGAATCATGAAATAAGTAAGGCCACCATAAACCACTCTATAAAAAAAATTTGGTAGTAACATCTCCTACAAAGTGGCCTCTAACTATCCCCTAATGTGCTCATTCTAATATTTGATGTTGTCAATGCTCTAGTATGATTCTACATAACACCTCATCCTTGGCTAGATAGTAAAGGAATCCATAAATAACATTGTAGGTAAGGACCTTGGTAATGAGTTTCTTCTTATTATTTTATGTATAATGCTTTAGGAATGTCCCCTATTCTAGGAAATTTGTGATTTCCTATAATTTATCTAGAATCACATACACATGAAACAGATGTGCATCAGGAGATTCATATGTGATCTCCTTTGGCTCCTCACCATTAGTCAACTTGATCAAATGATCTAGATTGATATTTTCCTATCTTGGATTAATATTGATTTGAAATTTGAATTCCTAGAATAATGTCAACCATCATGAAATACATCCTCAAAATAGGGTTTTATTAACCACATATCTTATCTTGGAGATTGGTGAATAATTCAAATGACATGGCCAATAAGTTGTTCCAAATTTTTTGAAGTGATAATACCTTTTTTAATTCCTCTTATTTATTTGTTGCATAATTTTCTCTATATCAAACAATTTCCTAATTATAAAATGGATAAGTTGGTCTAACTCCCTTTTGTGGTTGTGTTAATACTACTCTAACTATAGTTTTTGATGTATCTACATGTATATGAAATGGTTTTTTCCAATCTGACAAGATGAGAATCAATGTAATCACTAGTCTCTATTTGAAATCAATAAATGCCACTTAGCTTTCCTCTATCTATATGAATTGTGTACTTTTTTGTAATAACTTATTTAAAGGGGTAGATATATATGCATTCCCTTTAATAAACTTCTTATAATATCTTTTATATCCCATAAAAGATCACACATATGTCAAACTTGTAGGTGGTGGCATTCCCACAATTACTATGATCTTGTCTTGATCTACCAAAAAAGCCTTGTTACAAACTGCATAACCTAGAGAAACCCCAAAGGGTGTAAAAAAAACATTTATTTAAATTTAGCTCTATTCATAGTGCTCTACATCTCTCTAGCATCAATTTAATTTTATAAAAATGATTTCTAAACAAATAAAAAAATGCCCAGTCATTTAGATAGACCTTAAAAAATTCATGGATACAAAATTAAAATGAAATGACTAAAAATCTAGAGAAAATAAGAGGTGAATTCTTCAAACCAAATGGCATTACCTTGTATGCAAAGGAACCCCATTCAGTTGTGAAAGTAGTCTTTTTTCTATCTTCTTATATGATCAAAATCTGATGATATCCACTGAAATTATCTATGAAAGAAAACATTTTGTGTCTTATGACCACCTTTAAAATTTCATCTATGAATGGAATATGAAATGGATTATTAGAATATGCCTTGGTTAAGATACGATAGTCTCCATATATTTGAATGTCACCAGTATTCTTAGGTTTCACAACCATGAGACTAGCCCAATTGACTTTCTCTATAGGAAAGATGATACTATCTTTCAACATGTGATCCAACTTAGGTTTCACTTTAATCTTCATGTTTGGATTCAATCGATAGGGTCTTTTCTTAACTAGACTATGAAATCCTTTAATCCAATGTGCATTTCACCTAAGGATAGATCCACACCATTAACATATATGAATTTTGTAGGGAATACATCCTAATAATCCCTTAAGAACTACAGGACTTTTTTTATGTCTTCCTAAGACCAATAATCTCCAATATGTGCTAGCTTATGAACATTTTCTATTCCAATGTTCCCCGCATGTTACTTTAAAGGTTCTTGATACATGTTTCATTCTCAACTAGGATAGAGTCACATAATTTCATCTTGACTTGTTTATCTCGAATATTTACATGTCATAATATTTCTTCTTCTATCTTCTCTATTGTTGGATCTAGGAGTGTCTCAAAATCCCATTCTAGTTCAAATAGATCAACTAAATCCATGTCATCCTCACTACCTAAATTGGATGTTTTATAATCATAATATTGTATCCTATAGTAAGACTAAAATAACATTGGCTCATTCCACTTTTCTTCTTTATCAAAATTTAAGGCCTTAATCAATTCACAAGATTTGCTTTATTACGAAGATGACTCAATGATAACATCTAAATCCTCAAACCATCCTTGCCATAGAAAAAATATTCAAATTTTGTAATGCCTTATGCATCAAGGGTAATGTTATCATCTCAAAATATGAAGGTTTGAATGAATTTACTTTGCACTTGTGTCCAATGCTTTGTCTCTTGTCTATGCCCCTAATGTATTTATCAAGTGGTTAGAAGAACATCTAATGTATATTTAAAAACATATACCCAATACTTTAGAGCTACATATTTTAACCTCATGATTTTAATGCACTAAAATATATGAAGTTCTAAAAATTATCCTTCTTTGAACATTGGCCAATATTTTCTAATGGCATTTGGTAACTAGAATCTTGTCAAAATTAATTCAAATAAGACATCCCAAATTAGTTGTTCATCATGGTGGACTAACCATCAGTTCACATCAATACCCTTCAATGTGTAATGGAGAGGTATCACTCTCTATTTAATATCTAATACATGTTTTTGGAATCTAAGAATAAACTGGTCAACATCATCAGTGTCAAAATATTGAGATATTCAGTGCTTCATTGCAAAGACCATCCAAAGAGTACATATTTTGTTATCTCACTTAACCCAATTAAGAATGTATATATATGAATCCCCTCTCATTGATTAATATATATCCCATGGTAATATGCCTTTTAAATTTGGATCTATGTAATCTTTGTATGTATGTCTAGTCTAGTATACAAAGTCTATGTGAGACTGAGTTAATAATCAAACATACATAGATCTCACCTCTTATGGTTATAATTACATGATGTATATATGATTTAAGTTAATTTATCATTTCATAGATTTTTTTTAATGGTGTTTTCATAGAGGAAACTGTATTCAGGAACTCGTAGAGTTGGTTATTTACCTTCTTTGTTCACATTCATTCAGCTACTTTCCCCATAAAGCTAGGGTGAATATGATTATTTAGGGATGTATTATGGTTTTTTAACACATTTTTTTCAATTTAATTACTATGATTTTATCTCCTTTATGAGCTTTTAGTTCATTCATAACTATATTTATGGTCATCTGACCATCATACACCCACTTCTTCCTAATCAATGCAGGGTAGTGAGTCTTGTTTGTCTTCATATCTATGACTTCAAAGTCACCACTAAGACTCATATCTATGAATTTGATTTAAAAATCTTATAATAACCCAATAGGATCAACTCACCCATAATTTATAAGGATAAGAGTGATAGGACCATAATTCAATGCAGGTCACCCAATAATAACCAACAATGATCTCAGGATCATGTTGATGATGCTTCTAAAACTAAATAATTCATTGGATATCTCATATCATACTAAATCAATATCCATCCTAGAATAAACATCCCAAGGTTTTTAAATCTTAACATACCATATCATTATATTGGTTCATTTTTGGCCTTTTTTTACACATTTTAGTAAGTTATGGAGTAGGTTGGTGATGCTCTATGAAATGTCTTAATTATGAAGTGTGATAAGAAAATTAATGAGGTCTATTAGGGTAGTGATAACACCATATTATCTTAAAATTCATACTATATATCCATAAATATATGCACTAATATCTGTAGAATCATCTTCAGTGGTTTCTTACTATTGGATTGTGTTTAGAATATGCATAGCTTCATGTATTAATCTTTTCTCAATATCTAGTTTAGGATACTTATCTTGTCACACTTTCCTTATCACATGATATATCAAATTTTTTAAAGGTGGTAATCCTTGTTCCACATGTTTTTTACATGTAACAAATTAAAAAACAACATCTTATTGGGGTTGTGTGTTAACCATGTTCACATTCCTTACAACCTTATCCAAGCACTATTTATCCCAAATTGGACAATCCTCTATGTTGTGCTAGTCAAAGACCCTAAAATAAACATAATAGGAATATCATTGAGGTTTCATGGAATAATTTATTTGTATATGATTAAATTATCTAGATAGATACCATTGGATTAGAGGTTGTTGAGATTTATTTCCCCTACCTCTTTGTGGACCACCACAATATCATCCCCTATTAGTTCCTCTATATCCTCTTCTATTTTCTTGTAATCCCTAGGCATATGGATATTATGGACCAAATATCCTATAGGATTTTGTATCATTCTACCCTTTTTGTTTCTATAGTCTCTTATACCCCCCATATTGATACTATAGAAGTGATTCCACCCAATTTGATTATTATGTCTATGGAATCTCAGGTGTCCAAATATGGGATGGAGGTGTCCACATTTGTGTAGTGATGTCTAACATTAGATACCTAAAGTCTTATGTTGAAGTGTTTTTTGAAACCCATGGTGCCCCTGATTATGTTGTATTGACCATGCTAACTTCTGGTTTGGCAATCATTTGGGTTGTAGTAGCTATTTCTCGAGTGGAGACTGCAAAAACATTCTTTGTAATGTCCTTTAATTCTTAGAGAGATATAAAATTATTATCATAATGATTAGGTGACTTATAGAAGTTATAATACAATTTATATGGATTATTGACATACTATTATATCAAATGACAATGAGATGTTACATGTCCTATTACTCTATAGATTTCACATAACTCTATTTTGATTCTTGGGCATTTATTTATGTGATGTCCTTATTTACAAAAATATATAAACCATAAACCTAAATTAGGAATTTTTGGAAGCACAATAACTAATATGGGGGATAATTAGTCTCTTAAAACTTTCTTTCAATTCCTCTTTAGCATACATGAACCATCACATCAATGTATAGATCAAGCAATGCATAAGAAATCAACTATAGAAGGATGAAATAAGATTACACAAGACAACACATCATATATGTGGAAAACCCTCAAGGAGAAGATAAAACATTGATCCCTAAAAATGGACTACATCCCTATAAGTCAAAATATCATAATTTATTGAAGCACCAATTCCTGATGGAGCACCAACTCTAACTAACTAAGCACCAACCCAACTAGGCTTTAGCAAAAACAAAATTATAAGGAATCAACCCCCTAAATGACTCAGCACCAAATTATCCACCTAAAAACTTTAATCACCTTCATAACAACATTTTTCTCACACAACATATGATGATCACTTTCTTTAGCTCTTTTCTCTTTTTTACCCCTCTCAAACTATCTTTTATGCTTCTTCACTCAACTAGCTCTCTTATTGACTTAATTAAGTCATATGACTTTGGTTTTCACACATAAAACCTATATAAAATATTAATATTTGTTCCTATATAGTCCTTTTATTTTCTACAATACCTCTTTCTTCTCAACAATATGATATCTCATTCACATACACTCATACATACTAAATAGGCCTAACAACTACTTTGTATATATACAAGCCTCTTGCTCATATACCTCTTGGTCATACATATACACTTTAATACATTTAATATATTTAAAATTTGTCTTATAACATATTTCATATATTAATAAATCATTATAATATGTCATCCTCAACTTAAAATACCAAAACCTCTTTTAGCCCTTAAGGAGACCTAATTCAATTAGGCCTTTATTAGTACACATTACCCTTTGATCTCCTTGTAACACTTTAAAACTCCATAAATGGAATTAAAACCTCATATAACACTAAAATAAACTCCCAATTATCTCATCTTAGGTCCATAACACTTTTTATCTCTAACTACCACTTGAAGCACACCATTACTACTGCTCATAATTAAGCTTGTGAACCTACATAAATTTTGCCAAACAAAACTAAAGCATGTACACATTTTAGATAAATAACCATAGAAATAAATCACATATATATATATAAATTATATGACCTGAAGGTCATAACCATATTATATATACTTTAAAACTTTGAACAAAAGGACTCAAACACTTCTCTATAAATAATCCACTTTGAACTGCCAGAAAACTCCAAAACCTAGTCATGAACAACTTGATCTTAAACACTTAAAAGGAAACTTACCATGAATAATGATAATTTAAAAAGATAATTTTACATCTCTATACCACTATAAAATACAAAAATCATAAGGTCTAATGTCAAATATTGGCCTGGCAAACCAATCTTTTGACCTCACTACACATAATCAAACCAGAACCAGAAAGGCCATTTTGGTTTCAACCTTTCAACCAATTTAAATGAATATAAAACCTTATAAAAAGTATTTATATGACATAAAATTCCAAAATAACAACACCATGTTAATTATATAGTTTGATTCATGGAATAAAGCCTCAAACTTATCACTACAACTTGCTTACCCAAAATTGATAATTTACCTTAAAGCATCGTCATGATGACATTGCCCTTCAACACCTATATGACAAATTTCAAAGACTTATTATGAAATAATATGATCCTATTATACCATTATAATATTATAATATATAAATTTCATATGATTAAATGACAACTATTGGTAATATAGACCTTTTAAACTTAGAATTTTACTCTAGAGAGGGGGTTAGATCAAGTGTTAGTTCAAAATGAAATCAAAATGAAAATAACACACTAAAAAACATGAAATATCTAGGCCTAGACACTAGGGGAATATTAGTAACAAACATACATATGAAATAAAATAAGTAAAACATGAAATAAACCTTCTTTCACCTTCTTTGTAGCTTCTAAATGGTTCATAGAGTGGCTTGCTCAGCTTATGCATCAAAGAGTCTTCATCAATGGATTTGTTTATATCCTTATCTCCTTAGCACCTTTGGCTTGTGATGGCTTTGGATTGTGGATTTGGATCAAAAACTTGGCATGATAACACTATAATCAATGAATTTTTAACTCATTTAATCAATATAAATTTACACTATCCAAGATTAAAATTATTGTTGTGAGGCCTTCTATTTATATATTTTTGCAAATGATCAGAATGAACCTAAACTTTCCATCTCAAGACGCATATGTGTGGCTAAGAATACATTCAATTTTTGAGGCTAAAATCAATAAATTACCTCATAAATATTTATAATAGAGAGGCATTGGAGAGGCATGGAAGGGCTTAATCAAATATTTTATGCATTTATGGCCTAAGGATGCCTTCCCAAAAATTGATGTCACTTGATAATACAAAAACTCATTATCAATATCCAAAATAAAATATTTAAAAAGTTATATGGAAAATTAGCTTAAGATCTTGATTCAAATTAATTATATTTAAACATTATTAGTCAATTTTAGTGCAAATCTTGGCAATTAATGCTCAAATTAATCAAATTAGTCAAAATGTCATGTTATTGGCTCAAAATTTGATTGGATTAGAATTGGAAGGTGATGTTAGATGTATTAGAACTGTTATCCCATTTATGATGTTTCCAACACAAAATAACAAAGGCACATGTCTTGTGCTATAAATTTGATAATAAAGAGCAATTACAAGCACCTAAGTGTAGAAATGTCATTTTAACTTGAAATGATTTGATTAAAGTTAGTTATCTCATAAATTGCATTGCCTTATTTAGTGATACTCTGGCCAAAATTGGTACTTTTATATGATAGATTCAAATAATTTAATGAGTTTTAGTGTTTTTATCCCAAATTGTACATTTTGGTAGAAATTGGTCTAAAGCCTAGTTGGAGGTTATTGGTGGCTAGTTTTAGGTGTCTACATTTTGCCTCTATTTGGGAAGGCGTGGCAAGCTATAGGCATAGTATCATATTCTAAAAGAATGAAAAAATTATTGCATACCTACAACTTCAATGACAATGGATGAAATATATGATGCCCCCTTGAGGGAATGGTTAGCACATGTAGGTTGGCAAATGGTCCCTTGAAAGAAAGAAGTGAAATGAGGGGACCAAACATATGAAGATGATGGGGTGATAACATAATGATTTTGAAAAATTAGTCAAAATAATTGAGAATGTAAGTGGTATGGTGTATAAGGGTTTGCCTAAAGGTGGTCATAAGCATTATACCTTGATAGTGGCAATGAGTATGATAACAACAATGATTTTCCCAAAATCAATTATTATCATTGAGAAGATGGAGCTACCATAGTTAGGATAGACAAACAAGATAAAAACATGCCACTATTTGAGCAAAAGAAAGTAAATTTGGTGAAAACACAATGATTTTCAAAAAATGGTTATAATCATTGATAAATGAAGGTGGGATAGTGTACAATGATTTTTCCATAGGTGGTTATAATAATTGGATCTTGACTATGGAAAATAGTTGACTGGTTAATGATGATAATAACTTGACACAAAGGGTAATGACGAATTGGAACAACCTCCTAGTAGGGAGATGATCATCTAAACTAACAAAGGTTAATATTATTTCATGTTTAATTAATTTGTTTGGGATACGATTTGGATGTTTTTAATGTTGGTACCGAGGAGATGTTGATGTTGCCATTGCTGAGTAGACTTCCTGAAGGTAATTTTTTTTGTAGCATTGTATGGTAGGAATCATGATATAACACCATGAGGATTAGGATGAAATATGAATAAGGACTGACTCTTATAATCCAATATTCAAGGGAAACAATGCACCGATGATAAAAAACATGATGATAATGTAAACATATGAATATGGATGGATTCAAGTATAAATGTGCAAAGAATCACCCAATGAATGCACATAGATTGAATCAAGGAAATAGTTCATAAAACAAATATATAGGCACACAAACAACAAATAAATAAACAAGCAAAGAAACAAACCAAGAAACACATAATAGTTAGTCCTAATATTAGTATAAATAATGTGGCAAACATTTCCCCTAGAAAATAAGTGATAACAAAAAAATAAGATGGGGGAATAAAAGAAAATGAAAGGGGTGGTCGAGATATCTCAATATGTTCTAGGCAAGTGGATGTTGCCTACATAGTTCCATGGACATAATATCCAATAAAAACTTTAGGCCAAACATAGTTCTCCTAGGAAATAGGAAGAAAATGATAAATAATGAAAAACAAACATGATGCATGTGATAGAAGAATAGGAATGGTCTTGTAAAACAACAAGTGCATGGGATAAAAGGCCTAAAAGGATGGGGAAACTAAGGAAAAAGTGATTTATTTGTGACTTAGTGAGGGTTCCTAAAATCCTTAAGGTAAAGAAGTGGTCAATGTTTTTGGTTTTTCTAAATGATTTTACAAATGTTTTTAGAATTTTTAAATATATCAAATCAATCAAGAATGATGAGATATTAAAGGGTTCAAGATCATAAAATGATGAGGGTATTGATTATGTTGTTCATAAAATGGTGAGAGTGTTGTTTAGGTTTCTTAAAAAATGGTGATAGCATGGCTTAGGGTGATTAAGATAACCTCAACAAGTATCGAGTGATGCCTACATAATCCCAAGAGGGGACCTCAAGTCATTGTAGTTATGCTTTACAATAGAGGAGTTTGACAAATGTAGTAACCAATTCAAACAAAATAGGCATAGTTGGTAGGATGACACAATATGGTATAGGAAATGGCTAATTGGTATCATCAAAGCCTAATAAATAAGTGTTTACCCTAATTTGCCCATAGGTATTTATCAATAAGATATAACAACATAATTCAATAATACTAATTTGCCCATAAGTGGTTATAATTAGTATCAAGAGAATGAAAGAGAGTGAAACAAGAAATGAAGGATGCAACTACCAAATTATTGTCTTATTACTCCAAAATACTATCTTTGTCTGGAATGTGTGAAATAATTGCTAAAATTGAATCAGAATACTCTTGTTGAAAATGAGAATGCAATGATATTCTACCAGGATCAAAAAAGGACCTCAAGCAAATGGAGATGACCTAGTTTTGCAATTCATCATTGAGCTAGGGCAGTCGTGCCCTAGCTTGTCTTTGTTGTGTGAGTGAGTGCGTGGGAGAATCATGGAGGATTGAGTGCATAGGGGGAGTGGCAGTTTCCAATACTGAGGATGGGCCAAGGAAGGGCATGGTAATGGCTTAGAGGGAGCATTCTAAGACTATGCTTGGTAAGAGTTTTAGTGAATTGGTTGGCCTGAATATGTCGAGAAAGGAAATGAGAACATTTGGAAATGCATTTTTTTCTCAGACTTCAGATGTGATGGATTTGAGCTCGCTTGGGGGATCTTAGATCATGAAGATTCATAGTCACCTCGAGTGGTGCAAAGAGAGACCCAAACTGGTAATCCCTTTTGATATTATCTCTGAAGATGTGGAATATTACTCCAAGCATTCATTATATTGCAAGTTTTTGGGATTGAGAGTCTCCCTTCAATTTTTAGAGAGTTGGGCTCAGAGAGTGTGGGAACTAGAGGGAAAAATGGAGATCATGATGCTGGAAAACAATTATTTTATGGTGACATTTCTATGCTTGGCTGATTGAAATAGGGTTTTTGAGGGTGGGCCCTATTTTTATAATCAAGTTAGACTTTTCATCAAACCTTGGCATGCCAAATTTATTCCTTTTGAGGAACTACCAATTCAGGTTCCGATGTGGGTTTGGTTACCTAGATTTCCTATAGAATGTTGTCAAGAGGATGTTCTTTAGATGTTAGCATCAACCCTTAGAAGGCCGATGGGGTCTTCAACACAAACCTTAGGGAAGAAAATTATGACTTTTGCCCAAATTTGTGTGGAAATTGATTTGAGTAAACCATTACCAGACACGGTGGAGATGAGTGCGGGCTCATATTCTTGGGTGTAATAGCTGGACTATGGGACCCTTCCTTTTAGGTGCTACCTTTGTCATGAATATGGCCACCTGGTGTAAAGATGCCCGAAGGCCAAGCCATTGGAATAACAACTTCCACCTCCTCCTAATACCAATCTTGGTGTTGATAAAGGGAAGAAGTTTGGAGTTGGTGAGGGTAAGGATACTAAAGATTTTGTTTAGGTGAAATCTCGAAGCCATAACAAAGGCCAGAAGAGGACCCTTATGGAGTGATAGAATGAGGATACTTTTAATAGGTTTGAGGTCTTGGATGAATTGCGATAGTAAGAAGTTAACTCAGGATTAATGAGTGTAGTGCAGCTTGCAGGAGGATCTAGATTAGAGACTAACTCTTTCACTCTTCATTCTGATAGGACCTAGGTTCCACAAAGCTTTGACACCACTTGTCAAAATTAAGAGCACACTTGATTACCTTTGTATAAGAAACTAAATGTGGAATTTAACTACAAGTAACAAGTAACTAGAAATCAAAAATAGCACAGAATATGAGAGGCAACACACAATTGTATTCAACTCATTCCAGAAGGAAATTACAATAAAGAGATCACACTCTTTCATCCACTTTGTGGGCATACCAGCAATCTTCCCTCAAAATTTATCTTCTCTCAATACAGGTCACAACAAACAACTCAAACATAGAGCTATTATTCACCTCAACCAGTCAGTATCAATACTGCTAGTATAAACGAGTATGCAACGTACTCCAAGTAGATCTCACCTGATCTTGCTCTTTGATGTGTTGCTATCACCTTTGATCTTGCTACCCCATAGATCTCCTTTGACCTCACACACACACACACACACACACCTATAGATCAACCAACCTTACTTACCCATGTAGATATTCTCCCTGATCTTGTAACAACTTGTAGATCAACTTGATCTTACATACCTAGAGGAAACCTTCTGATTCCACCAACAGAAGAACTCTTCTAGTTATACACTTTATAATACAACCCATGGGTCTATTATATAGATCCCATACATACAATAATTAGACAAGAAGCTCAAGACTCGAATTAGTCTTTAACATGCAAACAACGAGTTCGTTAACAAACTGTTCATCAACAAGCAGTTCTAGAACTGCACAGGCAATCAACATCGGTCCCTATCCATTTGGAGGTGACTGACATCGGCTGACTCCTGACTAATGTCAGCTACTTTCTGTCAACCTCTGACCGACATCGGTTAGCCTACTGACATTAGCAACTGTGACACTCAGCAACCTCCTCCATGTTTGCATCTAGGTGAAGCTTTTAGCTCCACAACCTAACAATCTCCCACTTGGAGATAAATAGCTACACCTGTACCTATACCAGTACATTGTCTAATTTGTATCTTGGCTTGTATCCCTCTTCAAGCTCAATCTTGAAGACCAACCACCACACACCCTATGGTGCTACACCTATGTCTAAATTTCTCCATTCTCAGCTTACCTTCTTCTGGCATTGCTATACTCCCACTCAATCAGAAACCTCTGAGAGTGACTTATAATCAAAAAACACTTAACACACTTTGTGACCAAGGTGTTAGTGAACCTCACTCTGAGAACCTCCAACCTCACTCTGATACCAACTGATAAGACCTAGGTTCCACAAAGCTCTGACACCACTTGTCAGAATTAAGAGCACACTTGATTACCTTTGTATAAGCAACTAAATGCAGAATTTAACTAGAAGTAACAAGTAACTAGAAATTAGAAATAACACAGAATATGAGAGGCAACACACAATTGTATTCAACTCATTCCAGAAGGAAATTACAATAAAGAGATCACACTCTTTCATCCACTTCGTGGGCATACCAGTAATCTTCCCTCAAGAGTTATCTTCTCTCAATACATGTCACAACAAACAACTCAAACACAGAGCTATTGTTCACCTCAACCAGTTAGTATCAATATTGCCAGTACAACTGAGTACACAACATACTCTAATTAAATCTCACTTGATCTTGCTCCTTGATGTGTTGCTGTCACCTTTGATCTTGCTACCCCATAGATCTCTTTTGACCTCACACACACACACACACCTACAGATCAACTGACCTTACTTACCCATGTAGATCTTCTCCCTGATCTTACAATAACCTATAGATCAACCTGATCTTACATACCTGGAGGAACCCTTATGATTCCACCAACAGAAGAACTCTTCTGGTTCTACACTTTACAATACAGCCCCATGGGTCTATTATATAGATCCCATGCATACAATAATTAGACAAGCAAATCAAGACTTGAATTAGTCTTTTACATGCAAACAACCGGTTTGTTAACAAATTATTCATCAACAAGTAGTTCTAAAACTACACAGGTGACTGACATCGGTCCCTATCCATCTAGAGGTGACCGACATCAGCTGACTCTTGACCAATGTCAGTTGCTTTTTGTCGACCTCTGACCGATGTCGATTGGCCTACCGATGTCAATGACTGTGACACTTAGCAACCTCCTCCATGTTTGCATCTAGGTGAAGCTTTTAGCTCCACAACCTAACAATCTCCCACTTGGAGATAAATAGTTGCACCTGTACCTATACCAGTACATCAACTAATCTGTATCCTGGCTTGTATCCCTCTTCAAGCTCAATCTTGAAGACCAATCACCACACACCCTATGGTACTACACCTATGTTTGAATTTCTCCATTCTCAGCTTACCTTCTTCTACCATTGCTATACTCCCACTCAATCAAAAACCCCTGAGAGTGACCTGTAATCAAAAAACACTTAACACACTCTATGACCAAGGTGTTAGTGAACCTCACTTGAGAACCTCTAACCTCGTTCTGATACCAACTGATAGGACCTAGGTTCCACAAAGCTCTAACACCACTTGTCAGAATTAAGAGCACACTTGATTACTTTTGTATAAGCAACTAAATGCAAAATTTAACTAGAAGTAACAAGTAACTAGAAATCAGAAATAACACAGAATATGAGAGGCAACACACAATTATATTCAACTCATTTCAGAAGGAAATTACAATAAAGAGATCACACTCTTTCATCCACTTTGTGGGCATACCAGTAATCTTCCCTCAAGAGTTATCTTCTCTCAATACAGGTCACAACAAACAACTCAAACATAGAGCTATTATTCACCTCAACCAGTTAGTATCAATATTGCCAATACAACTGAGTACGCAACATACTCCAAGTAAATCTCACTTGATCTTGCTCCTTGATGTGTTTCTATCACCTTTGATCTTGCTACCCCACAAATCTCCTTTGACCTCACACACACACACCTACAGATCAACTGACCTTACTTACCCATGTAGATATTCTCCCTAATCTTGCAACAACTTGCAGATCAACTTGATCTTACATACCTGGAGGAACCCTTGTGATTCCACCAATAGAAGAAATCTTCTAGTTCTACACTTTACAATACAGCCCCATGGGTCTATTGTATAGATCCAATGCATACAATAATTAGACAAGCAGCTCAAGACTTGAATTAGTCTTTAACATGCAAACAACCGGTTCGTTAACAAACTATTTGTCAACAAGTAGTTCTGGAACCGCACAGGTGATCGATGTCGGTCCCTGTCCATCTAGAGGTGACCAACATCAGCTAACTCCTGATCGATGTCAATTTCTTTTTGTCAACCTCTGACCGATGTCAGTTGGCCTACCGACATCGATGATTGTGACACTTAGCAACCTCCTCCATGTTTGCATATGGGTGAAGCTTTTAGCTGCACAACCTAACACATTCTACTCTTCATGAAGAGCCTGCCTTACCTATGGTCATGGATGGGTAGACAAGAGATCAGATGGTTTTTGAGACAAATGGCAAAATGGGATAGAGCATAGAAGACATGGATCTTCTAACAAGGACCATAGTTACAGATACAGATAAGTGAGGTAAAACTTCTCCTCATCTAGGCATTCTTCAAAAGGATGGTAAGAAGGGGCTTTTAGCAAAAAGTGTTAAATTGGGGTGAAAAAAGGACATGGATAAGATTAAGATGATTGGGGAGACTTTCATAGAGTCAGGTTATGTTAGGACCTTAGATTCCCACTTTTTGACTCCTCTGCAATGATCATTATTTCTTAGAATGTAAGGGGCTTGAACAACTACCCTAGACAAAAAGCTATTTAGGAACTAGTTAGAAGGCATTCTCCTGATGTTCTCTTTCTTCAAGAGACTAAGGTTTCTATGGAAGACATGAGGAGTATCACACCTAAGTTATGGAGGCATGGTATATGTTAGTGCATTAGAGCTCAGGGATCGTCGAGAGGTCTGGCATGTTTCTAGAACCTGTAAAAGATCCAATCTATGTCCTGGATTGCCTTTAAGTCCTCTTTATCCATGGTGGCTTCATGTATTGAATCAGGTGAATCTATCCTTTTTTCTAATGTCTATGCTCCTTTAGATCTCCAAGGTAAACTTCTTGCATGGAATAATATTCACTTAGTTCATAGATTATTTCCTTACCTACCTTGGATTATTACTGGAGACTTCAATGCTATTCTAGATTTAACAAAGAAAAGGGGAGGTAATGCAAGGTTGGATCCATATTCCATACTACTCTAGGATAATATTTTGGCACTCAATCTATTGGATATCAAGCCCATCAATGGATGCTTCACTTGGAACAATAGAAGGGTGGGTGACAGGTGCATTGCTGAGAGAATAGACCGCTTCATGACTTCTTGTTATTGGGTGGGTAGAATGTGGTCTTCTAGTTTAGAGATACTTGATTGGAGAGGTTCAGATCATTAGCCCATAAAGCTTGTCATTTCTTTAGCCTACATGCCTTAGAAGCCACCCTTCAAGTTATAGCTCATGTGGCTCAGAAACCCAGAACTATTTGGATGATTTGTTGAATGGTGGAAGGCTGGTAGGCCTACTATTGGTACAACAATGTATATTTTTGCTAAGCTACTCCAATTTTTTAAATACTAGCTCAAACGGTGGAACCAACAAAGTTTTGGGAACATCTTCCAAATGAAAAATGAGGCTCAAATGGAGCTAAATGACATTGCCAAATTCATTAGGGAGGAGGGGATGTCTGAGTTTATGTTGAGGGAGGAAGATAGGGCTTTAAAAACATTGGAGGGAATGGGAGATAAGAGAGGAAATCTTCTAAAAACAAAAAGATCAGATTGATTGGCTTTAGGAGGGGGATAAGAACACCACCTTCTTCTTTAATTCAGTCAGAGCCAAATAACATGGTAATGTGATAGCATCTTTGGTGACAGATAGGGGGGAGGTTGTCTCTTCTACATAGGGTATCTGTGATGAAATCATGTAGTATTTTGCATCTTTATTTAAGGAGGAAGTGCAGGGGGAATCAATTGTAGAGAATCAGGTCCTCTCCTGTATTCCTTCTTTAGTTTCTCTAAAAATGAAATCACACCTTATGAGGGTTATATCTCTGGAGGAGTTAGAAAGGATTGTTTTCATGATGTAGAAAGGAAAGGTGCCTAGTCTAGATGGCTTCCTGATTGAGTTTTTTCAGGAATTTTGGGAAATTATCAAATTAGACCTATTGGAAGTTGTTCAAGAATCCCAGAAGAACAAGCAAATGCTAGGGGCCCTAAACTCTACCTTCCTGGTTCTCATTCCCAAGGGGGAGGGGGCTGATCGGCCAAGTCAAATTCATCCCATTTCCCTTTGAAATGTAACTTATAAAATTATATCTAAAGTGATCGATGAAAGGTTAAAAAAGTGGCTTCTAGCACTTATTTTTGAGGAGCAAGGGGGATTTATAAAGGGACATCAGATTCTAGATGGGGTGGTGGTGGCCACAGAGACTATCCACTCCATGATCAAGTCTAAGGATAAGGCCATGTTTAACAAGCTAGACATGTCCAAGGCCTACGATAGAGTTCATTGGTCCTTCATCTAGAAGGTTTTGGGCACCTTTGGTTTTGAGAAGGATTGGATTCATTGTGTTATGAGTTGTGTGAACTCGACTTCCTTTTTATTATTGATTAACAACGAGCACTCTAATCTCTTTGGGGCTTCTCAAGGTCTGTGGCAAGGTGACCCTCTCTCTCCCTACTTGTTTCTTCTTTTGGTAGAAGGCTTGGGTTGGTTGATCAAAAGGTGGGTGGATGATGGCATTATTCAGGGCTGGCAATGGGGAGGGGGCCTTCCTGTACAATCTCACCTTTAGTTTGTGGATGATGTGGCCTTGATGGGCATGGCTACTATTAGGGAGGTGTCTAATATACGCAAAGGCTTGGATGCTTACCTTGCTACCTCAAGATAGGTAATTAATGAGGGTAAGTCTTTAATTTTCTTATTCAACACTCCACCCTCCATACAATGAAGAGTGGCTCATATTCTCAGGTTTCAAATTGGGAGTCTTCCATTGCTATATCTTGGGATTCCTGTCTTAGATGGCCAATAGTCTAAGGAGTCTTGGCAGGTGATTTTGGATAAGTTCTGAGTCAAAGTGAATCATTGGACCCATCACTGGCTATCCTTCACTGGGTGGGTCCAATTGATTGCATCAGTGGTGTAGGCTCTTCCTATCTATAGGTGCATGATCCAGGTGGCACCGATGAGCTTTGTTAGGGACCTTGATTCCTTAACAAGATAGTTTTTATGGGTTGGTAATTTATCATCAACCAAATGGAGTCTTGTTAAGTGGGAGGATGTCTATAGCCCAAAGAGGTTTGGTGGCCTTGGATTACGGCAATTAGTGTTATCTAGTATTACTCTGGTAGCTAAATTATACTAGTGATGGTGTGTGGAATAGGACCAGGTGTGGGCCAAAATCTTATCCCATAAGTAATGTTTTGGGATCCCCTGGAAGCATATTCCATGGTATAGCTTGACAGGGAAAGGCTCGATGATCTAGACTACTCTCAAGAAAGGAGTTGTGCTGATTAAGAGGGGCTTATTCTAGATTTTCAAGAGTAGGGTAGAGGCACAGTTCTGGCATGACTCTTGGGATGGCTACCCTCTCTTAGTTATCCAATATCCTCACTTGGGTATTTTGTCACAGAGGTTTTGTGAAGTCAGGTGGACTAGGATGCATGATTATAAGTCCCTTTCCCTTTAGGGGCATGTGGCAAACACTAGCTAGAAGACCCCAAAGGAGTGGCTAATTCTTGGTTTGGAGGTAGAATGGGTAGAGCTGAACTACATTCTATCCTATTGTAGCTACAGTGTGATTATGGATAGCGATGTGTTAGCTTGGTTCCTTAATCCCAAGGGTAAGTATATTATGTCTTATGGTTATTAGGAGTTGATTTCTCAACAATTTGAGGGGGGGAAGTTCATTGGTGGAAGAAAGTTTAGAACAGATTCTCCTGGCCGAAGTGTAATTGCTTTATCTAGGCTTTAGTTTGAAATAGATGCTTGACTTGGGATAATATTCAGAAGAGGGGCTTTGTTGGTCCTTCAAGGTGTGTTCTTTGTAGCAGTGAGGAGGAAGATTCGTCACACCTATTATTATGTTGCCCATTCACTTTGTAATTATGGCATTTCTAGTGGGATGTGTGGAGATGTCAGTGTATTCATGCATCTTCCTTGGTATATTTTTGGTCAAAATTGGGAAGACCCCCCTCTTTGGCTCCCTTTCTGCAGGATGCATGGTATGCTGGACCCATTTTTTTGCTTTGTCAAGTATGGCTGGAAAGGAATCACAAAATTTTTTGGGATGAAATATTGGGGATTTAGCAGGTTTGGATTATAATCAAAGGAATGATCAAGGAATCTATTGAAGCTAAGAGTGAGATTATTCTGCTGCTAGAGAAAGGTGATGCTGAGATGGTGGACAAGTTAGGCATACAGAGGATATCTCTAGTCTCAACTTGCGTTAGGAGAGGTAGATGGGGAAATAGAAAGTTCAATAGTTGGGGAAATGGATGCCCCCACCCGCTGGTCTTTTGAAAATTAATACAGATGGATCTTCCAAGGGTAATCTAGGGTTGGTTGGGATCAGTGGGATTGGTAGGGATTCTTTTGGATCTATGGTTCTTATTTTCTCAGCTAGTAAGGGCATTCAGACTGTTAATAGGATGGAAGGTTTGGTTATCCTATATGCCTTGAAGCATGCTTATGCTCTAGGGTGGAGAAGGGTGATTTGTGAAGTTGACTCTCAAGTCTTGATTAATTTGCTTCTTGAGAGGAAGATTTTGGATGTGAGTTGGCAATTAGCCATGGTAGTGCAACATATATTGTAGATTAGTTCCTTGATGGATTCAGTATCTTATGCCCATATTCCAAGGGAATGGAATAGGGTAGCTGATTACTTGGCAAAATGGGCATTAGAAGATAGAGGCAGCCGTAAGGTTGATGAATGGGAGCAACTACCCTATAAGGCATGTCAAGAACTGGAGCAGATTCTGGTGGAAGATATTAGTGGTGTCAGGATGTGATACTGTTGTTCTTATTTTTTCTGTGGTCTTTGGTTTGTGTTTACTATATTGTAGTCTGATGTTCTAAGTTTTAATAAAGTTTTTACCCATTTTATTTTAAAAAAATGTAAATGGAACAAAATGGAACATAACCAAGGTCATAGAGCTAGGTAGGGAAGGAGCAAATACTTTAGTTGATGGGGAAGGTATGATAAAATGGTTAAGTGATAGGGAAAGTGATAGGTTGGTAAGATAGTGAAATGGTATAGTACAAATGAGAATATTGATAAAACGATACAAATTGAAATGGACCTTATATAAAATACACTAAGTCACTCAAGCTTAGTACCACTTGAGGTGGATAATGTTCATCAAATCATCAAGCTCAGTTTTGTCTGGTGTGGCAAGCCTGTAGCTTATGTTCTATAGTTTGTTGTAATGATGAAAGGACCAACCTAGTTGGGTTTGAACTTGCCTTTATGCTTATTTTTAGCCATGGTATTATTTTGGTTTTGTTTAAGGACAAGATCACCAATTTCATATTCTCTATTTTTCACACATGGATTGTAGTGGTCTTAGAGTCAATTTTGATATACATGTAGATTATTGAGTGTGATCATGCATTTATCATCAAATAATTTTAACTCTTACAAGTGAGCTAATAGATAGTCATCGTCATCCAAGACATGCTTGAAAGACATGCGTAGAGAGGGCAACTCAAACTAAATGGGAAGAATGGCCTCAGTGCCATAAAAAAGTGATTATGGAGTGGTTCCTATTGGGGTATAATGATTAGTTTGGTGTCCCCAGAGGGCACAAAATATTTAAAGGTGTCAATCATGGTCAGTATCATTAAAAATATTTTTTAGGATGTTGATAATGGTTTTGTTTGATGCTTCAGCTTTGCCATTACCTTGTGGGTAATATGTCATGGAAAAATGTTGTTTGATTTTCTACTTGGTAAATACTTTTTTTACATATTAGTTCTTGAATAATCCTCCATTATTAGATATAATGTTAGAAGGGATACCATAAAGGTAGAGGAGATGGTTAAAAATGAACTTGGAAATTTACTTTCTAGTCTGGTAAGTGAGGGTATAGCTTCAACCCATTTAGTGAAATATTTAGTGGTGGTAAGGATATGTTCATAGATGTTAGATGAGGTGGGATTGATCTTCCCAATGATGTCAAGGCCCCATGTATAAAATGGCCATGGTGTCAACATTGGTTTTAGAGTCATGTTGGGTACATGAATTAGATTGGCATGATGTTGACACTCATCACACTTCTTCACATATGCAACTACATCTACATCCATCATGGGACAATAATAACTTATACATAAGATATTTTTGGATAGGAATTCCCCATTGGTGTGGGATCCACATACTCCTTCATGAACTTCCCATAATGCTAGTGTATATTTTGTTGAAGTTAAATAATGAAGCAGAGTTCTATCAAAACTATAGTGGTTCGGTATAATGAGTGGTTTGGTTGATGAAGGATTTGGATTGGCTTTGGGATAGTTTAGGTGGTAAAACATGGTCATGGAGGTAGTTTTAAAGGTCTAAGTACCAGATAGAGATAGGACCAATAATATCACAAATCAAAGGAATAATTGAAGGTACATGAGTTGGAACTCAAAAATTCTTGATGAGGAACTGATACTCTTTAACCATGTCTATTAGTCAAATCAGAGATCCAATAGTAGCCATAGAATTTGTAGTTTTGTTACTTGTCCTTGGTATATGCTCAAACTAAATTTCAACAATCTTCTACTTGAGAGTGTCAACTATGGCCTTATATGGAACTAGATTGTCATCTTTATTCTAAAAGTGGTCTGTAACTTAATTGATGATTAATTGAGAATCACCATAAACATTGAGATGAGATATGTTCCATTGTACTAATTTTTGAAGTCCTATAATAAGTGCTTCATATTCAACCATGTTTTTGGTACAAGGAAAGTTGATCATGAATGATTTAGGGATTAGATCTCCCTATGGTATAATAAATAAAAGGCATGCCCTTGATCTATGTGTTATGAATGATCCATCAAAATATAGCTTTCAAGGTTGCTCTTTGATAGGTGTGTCAATGATGGTCATTATAGATTCATCAAGAAATTAAAATTTGATCAGTTCTATATCATCAAGGGGTGATTTATCAAAGTAATCTACAAGAACTTGTCCCTAAATGAATTTTTGGTTGACATAATCTATCTCAAATTTAATAAGAAGCATGATCTATTTGGCCATATGGCCTTGCAAATATATTTTAGATAGTAGATAGTTGAGTTGATCTAATTTTAAAATAACCATGGTATTATTATTTAACATGTAATGACATAGATTCTGAGTTATGAAATCCATGGCTAAACATATTTTTTCTATGGGTGTATAATTATGCTCATATGGAACCAATGTATGACTTAAGTATTACACAACATGTTCTTTTTTGTTATCATCATGTTAAGCCAAAATTGCCCCCAGGGCATTGTTAGTATCTGATAGATATAATAAGAATGGATTTCCTAGCATAAGAGGCAACAAAATAGGTGGATTCACTAGATAGTATTTTAGCTATTAAAAACCTATCTGGTAGTGATCATCCTAATGAAATGTGACTCCCTTATTTAGAATATGTGTAAAAGGATGGAATTTATCAACCAACTATGATATGAATCATCAGATTGAATAGATCTTGCCCTATAAACTAAGGAGATACTTCAAATTAGTTGGTGGTGGCATCTCTGTTATGGATTGGACTTTGGCTAGATCAAATTCAATGCTTTGATGAGACATAATGAAACCAAGCAATTTTCTCGAAGTGACTCCAAAGACACACTTCTGAGGGTTAAGTCTGACTTTGACTCACACATTCTTTCAAATATTCTATATATCACTAATGGATAATCAAACTTGGTCTTTGATTTACCAAAAATGTTATCAACATAGTCTTCAATAATGTCATGCATCATATCATGAAATATGATGGTCATGGATATTTGATAGGTGGCCCCTATGTTTTTAAGACCAAACATCATAACTTGATAATAGAATGCTCCACATGGAGTGGTGAACACTATTTTGTGTTGGTCTTTTGGTGCTATCTTGATCTAGTTGTACCTTGAGAAGTCATTCATTAATGAAAGCATATCATAACCTACTATGGAGTTGACTATCATGTCAATGTTTGGAAATTTAAAATCATCCTTAGGGAAAGATTTATTTATATCTTAGAAATTAGTATAGATTTTGATTCCTTCTAGATTTTATTAACTAGCACAACATTGGAGATCCACTCTACATAGTTGATCGACTGAATAGATCCTACTTCCAAGAGTTTTTACAACTCTTTATTTACTAATTAAAAAAATTGAGGTTGCATTTTATGCAATTTTTATTTTACTAGTTTGGCATTAGGATTTACCACAAGGTGGTGTATAACTAAGCCAAGGTCTAAACCTAGCATGTTAAAACATGTCCACGTAAATATGTCAATAAATTCCCTCAAAATGGTTTTAAGGACTTCATGTTCCTTCTTAGTAAGGGACATGCCTAGCTTGATCCACTTTGGGTTATTTTGGGACCAAATGTTCACCTATGTTGTGTCCTCCACTAGAAGGATTGAACTATCTTCAAGAATAATAAGCAATGATTTGAACTAATTGGAAACATTAGAGTCTTCTATTAGAACTGGCTCTTTGAGTTCCCCTAGGCATGATGAATTGCAGTCCCCCAATGGGATATTTGACCATGTAAAAAAAAGTACAAGTAACTCTTGAATGATTTGATCAAAGGCTTGTTGTTCTTTAGAATTGAACTAAGACTCATAGATAAGTTCGTCATTGGTGGTCTATTGAGCTATACTTGAATAAGTTGAACACCCCCATCTAATGGTGCCTAAAACATGCTTTCACCACTAGAATGGCCTTTTTATTTGCTTTTTCCCTAGTAAAAAAGTGCCTCAAAGAGGTTTTAACTTTGGGACCTCAATGTTTAATTACTTTCTTTTGGTTAAAGGTGTTCATTCTATCTCTAAAATAGGCTTCAAGATCTAACTTGATTAAGAACCTAGATTTATGGTCCCCCAATGAAACATTGTATTTAAGGATGAGAAAATCATATAAATCCTCATCATTTTGGAACTCATCAATCAACACATTAGATTCTTGTTGGTCCCAATCTATTAGTATGGGATAATATAATGGTAGTGAGTTATAATGAATGACTGGTCTAAAGGTATAAACATAATGAGGGTTAATAGGTTGGTCTCAACTAGGTCATCAAAAAGGCTATGATCAGACTCTACTTCACTTCTAGCATAATCATCACTAGTCGATGGTAATGGAACAAAATTAGGTTACATGGGGTCAACCCTAGGTGGTTCAAATCCAAGTCCATAGGGCCCTTTATATTTGGTCATAGAAATCATCTCAAGTATTCCTTTTTAATTTGGTATGAGGCCTCCTCCTTCATAGTCTTGATTCTTCATGATCTTATTGGCAATAGGATACTTTACATTTTTGTAAAAATTATCTTTCTTGTCATTTTATAACCATATTTCATCCCCTTTGATAATGTCTTGTTCTAGGCTAGATGTTGGTATAAATATGATAAGTCTTGTACTATACTTTCTACCTTTACCCTTTTGTTTCCATTTTGAATGTAGTGGTTTGGAATTAGGTCTTCCAAAGGACTTTGGGTTCTGTGGAAGGTTTGTAATGTGAAAGGTAACATGGGTTAAATAATCTCATGGGCCATTAGGTAAGATGATATAATGATTGGATATTTCAAGAGGTGGTATGTTGGAAAGGGAATCAAGGGTATTTAGATCAATGTAGTTACCCTCTAGAAAATCTTTGAGTATTGTCTTTCCCTTATCCTACTTGGCTATTGGATTCATGAAAAAATGATAGTTATATCTCTTGAACTTGGACTCTAAGTGTTTGCAGTGTTTGTATAGATGTAAATCTCCCAACATATAAATTTACATCCCTGAATGGGAGAACTTGATACATTGGTGCAATGTTGATGGGATGGCATGAATTTCATGTAACCAAAGTCTTCTCAAAAGCATATTGTATGACAAATCAAGATCTAACACATGGGACAATGTATCATGGGTCAAGGGTCCAAGGATGACTAGAAAATACATGGTGCCTTATTATTCTCATTCTTCATTATCATAGGTTTTGATGGTCATTTTATTTGCTTGAAGATTTATTATTATGTACCTAATAAGCTTAATGAGATTTGGAGATAATATGTTTAGACCTAATCCATTGTCTATAAGTACATGTTTCACTTTATGCCTCTTTATGCAAAATTTGATATACAATGGATTATTATGCAATGGGCCAAGAGATGACATAACACTTTGGTTGAAAGTGACTTGTTGGGCTAAAGCTAGGTGTCCAACCAAAGATTGGAATTTATCAGGGGATATATCAATTAAAATAATGGATTGGATAAAAAACTCATTTAAAATGTTTTTGTGGATTGTTGACATACAAAATAAATCTAAAATGGAGATTTGTGTGGGCATATTTTGTAATTGTTCCACAATGTCAAACTTCTTTTCTTGCTCAGTGTTAAATGGCTTGTTTTGAGGTATAACAACTAGTTAGGTGATGGGCAAAGTGGCTGATGGTTTTGGGCCCATGATGGTAACTTTGACCTCTGAGTTATGATTTCACAATTGGTATTAAACACAAGACTATGATTGATAACAAATTATGGTGATGGTGGGGGACTAGATAAGATAAGTCTCAGTTATTGGTACACTTGTGTTTGGTCATGAGGAAATAATGAGTTATTAGTATAGGGTCCAAAGTTAGTAATCCCTACTTATTAGTACACCTATATGTGATCTCAAGTCAAATAAGGATTACCAATGTGAGTTGGTGGATTGAAATTTTTTAGTAAAGGTCTTGATTGATTAGTATTTGGTCTTGGATTGATGGAGATGGTGTTAATGGGACCTCTTATAATATGACCTACAACCCTGTTGTAGTAATGTGTGACTACATGGTAGTTCTATTTGTTGTTTCCATTTTGACCTTTGATGTATCCATTGTTTAAATGTTGTTGGTTCCATTTTTGGTGATTCTATTGATTTTTTTAGTTTGTCCTTAGTTGTTGAAATTGTTTTTCTTGGTATTATACTAGTTGTTATTGTTGTTTCTATTGTTGTTGGTTGTTATGTTGGGGAAAAGGGTTTTGATAGATTCTAAGGGTCCGATTGGAAGTGGGAACACCACCATCCAATGTTATCTCCCTATTTTCCAATATATTCTAAATCAAATGTTTAATTTTCACACAATGACACAAATTATGCTCATTAACCTGATGATATTCACAAAATTTATTTTGGTGGTACCAATAAAGATAAGGAATGCCCTCAAGATAATGTTTTAGTATACGCCATCTAATCAGATTAGTAGTAATGAGCTTGAAAAACATTGATTTAATAAGTTATCCAAGGTCACTCAAAATGTGATGAGTAGGAATTGTTCTCCTTAGAGGGAAGGTTTATAATGGTAAAGGTTGTTGCATTTGTTGTATGAGCTTGGGCTATTGTGCTTACTACATTTTAAAAAAAGGTTGTGAGTTAGAAGTAATTTGCACATGCTGCATGGGCCAAGAATATGGTGTTTTCACCATTTGGACATGTCTTAACTTTGTTACTCTATTTCCAATAACATTTTTGTTGTAGTTGAATTATTTTAGTCTATCATTATTATTGGCTTATGCTAGTTATTATGCTTGTGCTTGGACTTGATGCTGATTTTGGCCATTTCTTTGATTGGTACCTTGATTTTTATTTGAAAAAGTAAGCTTGACTATCCCCTTGTTAATAATGGCTCACTCTATCAACAAACCTTTGTTAATGATCTATTTAAAGGTATTCACACACTACATTTCCAGATAATAAGGTATCTCACTGTGTAATTTGTTTTTGTAAACACAACAACTAATTAATTGTATAGTAAAATATGAATGAATAGGATTTTAAGGGATCTCTATTGTTGTAGATAAATTACATAACTCTTGCCATATTTTTTCTTAGCTTATGTCAAATCGACCAATGAAATCTCATGTTTGAGATTATATGAAAATTGCTGCACAAAGTTGTCTAACAGATCATCAAAATTTGATATAAAATTCCTAGGTAACTTCAAAAAATAATCCAAGTCTTGTATTGATTGACTTATTAGGAATAAAAAAATAATTATATGTCACTATATGCCACTAGCTAGCATACACCAAAGAACTCAATTAAATGAGCCTTGGGGTCACCTTTCCCCTTGTATTTTTTGAATTTCAGTGGTTCATACCCTGGAGGAAATGGTATCTACAAGTACTCCATGTTAAATGAATAAGAACACAAATCATCTGATTTAATTTTTTTGGTTTGTTTCCTAGCTTGGATGGTATAAATCACATCTTTCTTTTGTTGTAGTTCTTGGGCTAGGAAACTAGAGGGAACATTAGTTTGAGGTGGAATATTGGCTTGGGTAGATGATTTAGCAACTACAAGTGGATAACTTTAAATGGGGTATGATGGAGGTATTTGTTATGGTATGTTAGTTTGGTTAGGAACATACCAAGAATACACAAGCATGGATTAGGGTTTGATTGTTGAAATTGCATGTACTACAATTTAATATTATGGTTGGGATTAGATATGTGGGCTTGATTTTGGGTAAATTATGAATGAGAGGGAAGGATATGGCTAGGAGTGATGTATTTTAAATGTTGATTTTAAATAGGGAATTGTTGTCAACTACTCAAACTTTACTAATTTTTGGGTACTTATGCACTAAGACCCTATTGTTGAGCTTCTGGTATGCTATGGTCAACAAGCAATTATTACCTAATTAGTATTTGAGGAAAATTAGAACCTCTTTGTTGCACAAATTTTAGTTGGGAAGTGGATGCATGTTGGAGATTCAATATTTTTCATTGATCAATATGTATATGTTATTGGTTAGACATCATATAGAATTAAATTAGTATATTATTTTGTGAGGAAAGAGGTATGTTTGCTATTACTTGGTGAGGTAGAACATTGGTTGCCCTTATTGATGTGGCAATATTTTTTACCTCTACTACGTTGGTATGTTTGATTATGATTATTATTATGGAACAATACTCATTACTTTTTGGGGAGGAGTAATATTCATCATATTCTATTATTGAGGCATGGCATTGGTTTTTGGTTGATTACCTAACCCTATTAATTGAGCATTTGAAGAAGAAGCTAGTTGAGGATTAGTGGTAGTTTCTTTAGATTGGGATGTAGAAAATCTTACTCCCTGATTTGGCAAACTACTCATGGTGTTAACTAAAGGTACACTTATTTGGGGATTATTTTTTTGTTTACTTACACCACTTTGGTTTGGATTGGATGTTGTTTTCATATTATCCACTATGTTTTGCTTGGTATTCTACATAGAATAAGAAGATACTTCATCGATGATTGGCACATGAAACAAGTTTTCAACTGAAGTGTTCAATGTAAATGGGTATACACCTTGATTTTATTGACCAGTCAATTCTATTAAAAATCTTGTTAAAGGAGATAATTCAATAAGAAAACTATTTTAAATGGTCATATTATTAAAATTACATGTTAGTTTCAAGTAATTCTAGTGTGATGTCTAAATTTATACAAAGTGAACCTCCATTTCCTTGAACATGCATACTAGGGTCCCAATATACCATTGGGGCTAGAGCTAAAAAATTGCTAGAAGAAGCCTGTTGACTATACAATATGTTGTGAGGCATTCTTACTAGACTTGGAAAATTCTCATGGGGGAAGTTTACTAAAAATTTAGCCCCAACTTCTATATCTATAACCAAAATCTCATCTTTGTTTTCTAATAAGTGATGCACAAATAGATAAGGATCATACATGGATGGTATAGTAACATAGTGTGGTTGTTTAGGAAATGGTTCTTTACCTATAGGTATCATAGCTAGGTATTACTGTATTTGTGTTTGGTCCTACTCTGAGTATGGAGGCATGTTATAAAAATTGTGAGCCAATAGGTCATGGTTTTGTGCCCCTTTTTGAGTGTTATAAGATGGATAAGGATCTATATCATAATCAACATTTTTAGTATAGGGGTGTTGAATCATTTCTTCTTATGTGAATACATTGATAAATACCAAATTATACATGAGGCCATTATGAGTATAGGAATACATGTTGGGATCCATAGTAAATGCTTCAAGACTAAAAGGAATAGAGTCATATAAAATTTGAAAAAGTGATGTCTAAAAAGAGGTTTAAAGTTGATCTAACCTATTCAAAAGGATAGATATTTATATCTAAAAATATTGATGCCATGATTTGTGATAAAATAAGCTAATACCAAGTATCTAAGATGACATGTCTCACACAAAAAGGTCAATTAAAAGGACAGTAAATCAAAATGCCAAATTCTAAGATCAAAGTGTTTCAAACATGTCTAATCTAGGAAAAATAAAAGTTTCTAGGTCTTTTGGCCAAATGTGATGTAAAAATATAGGCTAAAATAAAGGTACATGATAGGACTTTTGGCCAAACAACATCAAAAACTAGACTTGAAATAAAGATGATATATTTAATCTAACAAATTTGAAACACTTTCAAAAAAAATTAGGCATTTTACTCTTGGACATAAACTTGATCAATAAGTATGAGGTATGAAACAAAAGGCACTTGGTGATAGGTGATTTTCTCCCAAATAATTTAACAAACTATATTGTTTCAACCAAGAAATTAGACAAAGGTGAATGGTGTAACTACACTAGATAAAGACTCAAAAGATAATTGGATTGGTTGGAAATTTGGAAAAACTTGGACTCTATGAAAATATGCCTATGAAATAATTTTTAAAATAATTTGAGCAATGTAACAATGCTAAAATTCTCAAAAGATATGACCAATGTTTGCTTCAAGACTGTATGTCAAAATGGCTTAACATGATTTTGGTAGTGTAACACTACTCTCCTCAACTCAAATGACACGCATACAGAATGTTTGACAAATATATAAGGCACAAGTGTTTTATCAAATGGACTCAAGACAAATGGTAAAATAGGATTTGTAGAACAAAGTGTATTCTAGGACTCAAATCATGAGTGGTACACAAGAGGACTTGAGTCCTACCAAATGATGATAATGATTACGAGTCTAAAAATGGCCCTCAATTCAAATTGGAAATTGAACCTAAGTTCCCTCAAGTTTAGTAAAAATGGAGAACCCACTTAACACATCAACCTTATGAAATTATAAAGGTACAATTTTGAATTTAAATTATTAATGAAGGACTTAAGAAAATTAGACAAATGGTCTAGACTCAAATGGGTAATATAATTGCACCAAAATGGAAGATATGACATAGAGTTGATTATAAATCTTTGAACAAGGAAAAAGATGATTTTCACTTGGGTAGAAAATGCCTCCTTGTTCAAGAAAATGTTGGACAATGTGTAACATTTTTTTAACATATAGTTTTGGCTCCAAACAAGACCAAGTAATCTAAGACAAAGACAAATCAACTAATTAATAATCTTAATCCCTAAACTAACAAGGTGTGGTAAAGTGGGGTTAACTAAATAAAAAGTTTGGCACATTTCTAGATGGATCAAATACATATGACTTTCACATCAACATACAAAATAAGCAACATGTCAATTTAGGATGCATCGTATGGCTTGTTGTAAAAAGATCTTTCCATTTTAACAACCACTACATCCATCACTTTCTCAATGTAGTGTGATATCCAACATTCTCAAACATCCTGGGATAGGCACTAATAATGGAGATGGTTTAACCACTCAAATCATCATCCCAATGATGGGATCCCAATTTATATACCCCCTATGGAGAGGGCTTTAAGACAGTGTTGGGAGATGAATTCTTGGGTCAAGGCTTCCCTATAGAACTTATGGGAGGTAATGAATTTCCCCTCACAAACCAAGCTACAATAAAATAAAAACTAAGTAAAAGATCTTTATGATTGTTTTTATATCACCCAAGCCATGTAGGACTTGGGGATAACCTTTACAACATCTATATCATGGCTTTGGAATAATGTAATTTGTAATGAAGATGGCACTTTTGATCTGATAAGTTCCCTATAAGGGATGGGAGGAGAGGATACACACACAAATTCTTCTTTGCTAAAAAAAAACTAATAAAGAAAATAATGATTAACTTGCATAAAACAAAAAAAATTGGAAGTTAGTTCAATTTTAGAGCACTAAATGAAAGGTTTGGTGGTGTTCTTTGGCCCCTTGGCCTTACAAAAACTAAGTAAAAAAGCACTAAGTTTTTATTTAAGTACCAAATGAAATATTCCTAATTATTTTTAATCATCTTGAAAGAGGTTTAAAAATATCTAATTAAGCATGATTTGGCACTTTTCAATTGGGACCTGCAAAGAAATGGTCAAAAGTGTTGTTTAGCTTTGAAGCACTTTTTCAAATGACATAAGCAAACTTGAAAAGTATGCTATTTGGTTTGGATGACCTATCAACCTAAAGACAAAACCTCAAGAAAGAAAATTCATTAGATTATACTTGGTTATAAAAAAGCTCAATAAAACTTTCAAGGTAAGTTTTAGACAAAGAAAACATAATTCAATGAAACCAAGCAACTATTATTAGAAACAATAAAAAGGTTCAAACTCCTATTTCAAGATTTTGTGAAAAAATATGCAACTTGAAGCCAAATTGATAGCATATTCTAAAAATTTAGGAGAAAATTCATGGTTTTAAAAAAATCATTAAAAAATGGAGTTTATATGACCCCAAACCAAGCTTCAAAAGATGGCTTACTAGCTCTTGAGTCTGCACACTAAAATATCATGACTCCATAGTACAATAACATAATTTAGTTCAATAACGTGACTACAGAGTCATGATATTGTAATATCATGACTACAAATGATGATATCATAACTTATGAAATCATGATATTGTAATATCATGATTGTCAATTCATGGTATTGCAATATCATAACTTGACCTATAGACAAATAACCAATTAGTATAGAACCCTAGTTAAATGCAATATCACTACTGTAATATAAAATTGTGATTGTGTTAGTTGTTTATTTTTGGTCCAAAGGATAATATCGCAACTCCATAGTGATAAAACTATAATTTCCAAAAATATGTTTTTACTTAAATGTTTGATTCCTTTTGGTCCCACACTCCAAGATTCTACATGAAAATGGTTATTAGGTTGCTTGTAGGAGCTATTTGATCAAATTTGTGGGGCTATGTTCCACTAGATATGCCATTATGTGAACTAGAAATTTGACTTAAGAAATGGGGTTAGATCAATTATTAGTTCAAAATGAAATCAAAATGAAAATAACACACTAATAAGCATGACATATCTAGGCATAGACACTAGGGGGAGCTTAGTAACAAACATACATATGAAATAAAATAACTAAAACATGACATAAACCTTCCATAACCTTCCTTGGAGCTTTTAAATGGTTTATAGAGTGGCTTGCTTAGCCTGTGCTTCAAAGAGTCTTAATCAATGGAGTTGTTTGGCTACTACTTTCCCTGGCACCTTCAGATTGTGATGGCTTTGGCTCAAAAATTAGGCATGATAAAACTATACTCAATGGATTTTGAACTCATTTAAGCATTATAACTTTACACTATCCAAGCTTAAAATTATGGTTGTTAGGCCTTCTATTTATAGATTTTTCTAAAAGATCAGAATAAACTTGAACTATCCATCTCAAGATGAAGATGTGTGGCTAAGAATCCATTAAATTTTAGAGACTAAAATCAATAAATTTCCTCATAAATATTTGGGATGGAGAGGCATTAAAGAGGCATGGGGGGCTTAATTAGATATTTTATGCATTTATGGCCTAGGGATGCCTTCCCAAAAAATGATGTCACTTGATGATGTAGAAACTCAATTAATTTCTAAAAATAAATATGAAATAGTTCCATGGAAAATTAACTTAATATATTTATTCAAATTAATTAGATTTAAACAAGATTAGTCAATTTTGGTGCAGATCTTGAAAATTAGTGTTCAAATTAATCAAATTAGTCAAAATGTCATGTTTTTGGCTCAAAATTTAACTAGATTGGAATTGGAAGGTGATGTTAGATTCGTTGGAACAATTATACCATTTAGGATGTTTCAAACACAAAATAACAAAGGCATATGTCTTGTGTTATAAATTTGATATAAAAGATCAATCTAGAGCACTTAGGTGTAGAAATATCAGTTTGACTCAAAATGATTTGATCAAAGTTAGCTATCTCATAAATTGCATTACCTTGTTGAGTAATACTTTGGCCAAGATCAGCACTTGTATATTATATATTCAAATCATTTAATTTGTTTTAGTGTTTTATCCCAAATTATGTAATTTGGTAGAAATTGGTTTGAAGCTTGGTTAGAGGTTATTGGTGGCTAGTTTTAGGTGTCTATAGACCTATCTTATGACCTCAATGTACAAAACCTCACTGAGCTAGATGGACCTTTCTAGCTTCATCATTTTTACCAATATAATTGACTTTAAAACTTTATACCAAGAATTAATATGAAATACCAGTCCCGAAAAACATCTCCATGCACTTGTTTTCATCACTCTATCATGATAACCCATTCCTAATCATCTTCTCATTGTTGTCTAGGTTTCTCATTCTTTGCACCATTAGACCTATTAGCAACTAGATAAATTGTATATATATTTTATCACACTTGAGAACTATAAAAAATAAATAAACAACCAAGGACATAAACTATGAGTCTCAAGCTTCAACCTTCATCAATTTTCAAACATATTACAATACAAATTTTGACTGCTAAAACAAATTCTTCACAAATAAGCATGTATCTATTCATTTTATCTCTTTTTTTACTAACCACCACTACCTAGAGGTACTTCAGATAGTTTAATACACACTCCAATGGTTTTTGTATTCCTTTGAGACCATTCATGACTATGTTAAACAAGATATTTCATATCAGGTCCTTGTTAGGGTTTTAAAGAGGTTTAACATAGGTTTTAGTGTTAACAATTATTCATAAAGGATTTCCAATTAAATACAAAACCAATTCCTATAGTTAATATATATGACCCTTTCCCATCTCTCCTTAATACCTCAAGTTCCCATTCAAAGGTTACACATGCCAATGAACACTTGAAAGTCCTTCTCGGGTTTATATGCCTTTATTTTGTGTACTTTAGAGACCTCAAAACCACCTTTCATGACTTTTATTGAAAATAATTACCTTAAAATTAATGAATATTCTTTATTAAACATATCATAACTTTATCCATGCTCACATATTGAAAATTTTCTTGAAAATTGATCTTCATGCCTCATGAGGCTAGGCAGGGTCTAAGAGTGGTCTAGCTGATAACTTGATCTGAAGGTCATGCCCTTATAATCTTACCCTAAGAATATAACGATTAATCCAATCCATCACATACATTTTTAATAAACCTAATAAAAACTCTCATGCCTATGTTCATCCATCTCACCAAGCTCGCATGCTCAAACTTTTTCACTAGGATTTTATAAGTCATGACTAGTGTCATGACTAGGCTTCTCAAGCACTCAAGTTGAAACACTTATGAAAGTGTCTACACTTTACTTAAATGATAAAAAAATTAAAAACAACCTTTCATATTATTACTCTTACTTAATTCACTAAAATTCACCATGCCCACCTTCTTATAGGGTCTAGATGAGGCTTCTCAAGACACCTTGTACTCAACTATGCTTACCTCAATGATATCAAACAAGAACACATTTCAGACAAAACTCTCACACTAATAAAATAAAATTGATAAAAACTAGTATAATAATCATTAGTTTGCCTTTAAATTATCTTTCTAAATTTATCGTTGACATCAACCAACAGAAGAATCATTAGGTCACCTTCAAATTCTCTCTTGTCACATGGCTTCATTGCCACCTCAATGACATCACTGATAACACTTATCAAATAATTATCACTCTATCATTTATGGAAAAAAAATATTCAATTTTATGTCTATCATATCCATAATTATGTTCTTTATCCCTTCTTTAACTTCCCCCCTTTGACATTAATGATAAAGGATCATACATACTACAACTTCTGAAATCAATCATTCTCCCTCTTTGGCAAATACTCTCAAAAACTTTGTAAAAGAACGTAGAGATACAAATATCCCCATTTTACTTCACAACTTGAGCTCACCAAATGAATTAATAGAGTTGTCAAACCATCTACAACACAAGTCATGCTCAACTACCAATTTTTAGAAACATAGAACAATTGGAATAGCTCCCCCTCAAACCAAATATCCATCATGGTTCTACTAATTAAAGAGTGTCTCCATGAATCCTAATGAAGTCACCCATTTCCATAGAATAATAAAACAAAACAAACTTAGGATATTCCTAGATATCCATGCTCTCACAAGACTAAACATCTTTCAATATCCTTTTAGGCTTGATTAGTCTCTTTGGATTGACCTCTTCATCATCCTTGTAGTCAATAATTTGAGCTGATAATGAACATTCTTGACTTTATTTCATATCTGAAGTATGTTATTTCATAACAAATAGTACACTTGGGATTATAAACTAATCATGACTCACCTTTATTATCTTTGGTTTCCACACATTTATTTGCCTTCTTTATTTCACTCTAGGGGATTCAAACCTCTTGTTTTGACATGATGGCCTTCTAACTCTATTAGGATATAATCTTACAATGTGTCTCACATTATGAAAATTGTAGAAAACAACCTCATTCATACCTCTTGACTGATGATTAATTTTATAATTCCATGAATATTTATTTTTAGATGATCTTCTACACTCTCTTACTCTGTGACCAAATCGATTGCATGCAAAATAGTAACCATTGAATGACTTAACATACCTCATAACATTATAATGTCTGATTAGTCTCTTTATGTTGACCTTCTTGTCTTCATTAGCCTTTTCCTTGAATTTAGTTGCCTCTTTTTAGTCTTATTTGATTCCAAGACTTGTTTGATCACTTGAAAACTTTTGACTACTTAAGATGTTATCTAGAACATAAATACTCTATTCAAACTTCACAAAGGTCTTCAACTTGTTATATGTTTGATACAACTTATATTTCAAGGATTCCATGTTAGTTCCATACATGATGTCTTATTCCTTTTTAAAGTTTAAGCTAGCAATGATTCTCTCCATCTATGCATCAATCTGATTGATGATCTCATCATACTCCTTGGATGTGTTACTTAGTCTTTCCTCAAACAAACCAATATGTTCTTCATATTCCTTAACTAATTATCTTAGCTTGTGATTTTTATTTCTTTATAACGTCAACTCCTCTAGAGAACTCACCAATTCTACCTCAAATTTTACCTTAGCCTCTTCTTCATTTTATTCTTCATCATCCATAAGGCATTTTCATTATGAGCAATCCTCATGGTTTGTTTCTATAGACATGAATAGGGTTTCATTGTTATCATGTTTATGTTCATTATTATCATCATCACTATCATATGTGCTTGCATCAGTTACATTAGATGATTTGTTATCTTCTTTGATATATAAACTTATCGTGTACTTGAGTGACCCTTTCCTACCTTCATACTTCCTAAAATATTTCTTGTTTTTATTAATCTTATAGACCTTATTATCATTTCCATGATTTTCACCATATTCTTCATCATGATTAGTATTATCCTTTTTAGGACACTTAAATGCAAAGTGACTAGTCTTACCAAAGTTGTAACATTTGAAAGTCAATTTACACTTGTACTGACTAGATCAAAACCTTAATTTATTAGCAAGCATGGCCATTAGTTCATCATTATCAACATCTAATCATACCTCATCCTTCAAACTCTTAGATTTTGACTTCTCATCTTTTAAAGATTCTTATTTATTGGGAGACCTTCCTTCATTTTTTCTCATCTCATACACAATCAAGAACCATGAATCCCATCTATCTCTAGCTTATCCAAATATTACACCTCTTCTAATGTAGACACCTTAGAATCAAACTTAGGAGTTAGTGATCTCAATATCTTTTGAATAACTATAAACTTTCACTTTTTTCCATAATCCTCTAATGACATTGACCACTTCATCAACCCTCAACATGTAAGATTTAATGGTTTTATCTTCTTTCATCTTTAGACTTTCAAACTATCTTTGATGGGTCTACAACTTGGCCATCTTCACCTTGGTGTCTAATTCATAGATAGTATTCAATTTTTCCCATATTTATTTATCTGAAACACATTACATCACCTTCACAAACTTTACTTTTTATAGGCTACATAAAATGGCATTAATTTCCTTCAAATTACTCTCACTTTCCTTCTTGCATGTTGCATCAGTTGGTGGTGTAGGATTTAGAGTGTATTCATCCCCAACTAACTACCATATGTCATAACTCATTGACATTATATATGTCCTAATTATTTTTTCTCTAAAAATAAAAATTAGTCCCATTGGATAATGGAGCCCTATTGGTATAGAAACCACCTTGAGCTTGTTGACTAGCCATCCTCACTATTAGGCCTACTTCAAAAGACCTAATATGATACTAAATATTGGAATAAAAATCACTAAGGGGGGATGGGGTTGAATCAATGTTTTAAAAATTTATTTCAATTCCTCCTTATCATACATGAACCATCACATCAACATATAGATCAAGTAATGCATAAGTAATAAACTATACAATCATGAAACAAGACTACAAAAGGCAAAACATAATATATGTGGGAAAATATAAAGGGGAATAAAACCAATTTATCCTTAAAAATTTAATACATTCTTATAATTCAAAATATAACAATTTATTGAAGCACTAACTCCACATAGAGCACCAACCCTAACTAGTTAATTACCAACCCAACTAGGCTTTAATAAACACCAACTTACAAGGAAGCACCAACCCATTGATAACTCATTACCAAATAATCCAAATAAAAACTTTTATCACCTTTATAACACCTTGTTTATCACAAAATATATTATGATGACCTTTTTCATCTCTTCTTCCTCTTCTAATGGTCTTTTAAGCTTCTTCACTCAACTAGCCCTCTTCTTGACTTAATTAGATCATTGACCTTGGTTTTCATACACATAACCTATATAAAATATTCATCATCATTAATATACAATAATATTATTTTATAAAACACCTCCTTCTTCTCAACAATATGTTATCTCATTCGCATACACTCATACATACCAAATAGGCCTAAAAACTACGTTTTATATATACAAGCCTCTTGCTCATATACCTATTAGTCAGCCATGTAAACTTGAACACATGTATTATAATTAAAATAGGTATTATAACACATTTAATACATTAATAAATCATCAAAATAGGTTATCCTCAACTTAAAATACCAAAACCTATTTTAGCCCTTAAAGAGACCTAATTCAATTAGGCCTTCATTAGTGCACATTACCATTTGATATCCTTGGAACACTTTAAAAATACATAAATGGTAGAAAAACTTCATATACCACTAAAATATAATATCAATAATATTTTATTATTTCCATAACACTTTTTAGCTCCAACCTCCACTTGAAGCACACCATTAGTACTATTCATAATTAGGCTTGTGAACCTATAGAAAGTCTATCAAACAAAACTGAAGCATGTACACATTTTATATAAATAAAAATAGAAATAAATAAAATAAAGTTCATCACCATATTATTTATATTTCAAAAATTATATCAAAATACCTCAAACCCTTCTCTACAAATAGTCCACTCAGAACTATTAGAACACTCCAAAACCTAGTCATGAACAACTTGATCTTAAACATCTAAGAAAACACTTACCATGACTAATTATACTTTAAAAATATAATTTTAAAAATATAAAACACTATAAAATACAAAAATCATAAGGTATAATGTCAAATATTGGTCTTACAGACAAATCTTTTGACCTCACTACATATAGTCAAACTAAAACTAGATAAGCCATTTTGGTTTCAAAATTTTAACCACTTTCAATGAGTATAAAAATTTTTTAAAATAATTAATAGTACATAAAATTCCAAAATAACCAACACCATGTGGATTATATTCTTAAATTTGGGTCATAGAGCATCAAACTAATCACTACAACTTGCTTACCTAGAATTGCCTATCTACCTTAAAGCACAGTCATAATGACATTTACCTTCAACACTTATATGACCACTTTAAAAGAATTATTATTCTATTATATGATCCTATTATATCATTATACCATTATAATATATAAATATCATATGATCAAATGACAACTATTGGTCTTGCATACCAATCTTATGACCTCACTATACACAGACTTCACTAAGCCAAACAAGCCATTTTGGCTTCATCATTTTTACCAATATACTTTAATTTAAATATTTTAATCAAGAATTAATAAGAAATACCAGTCCAAATAAACATCTACATTCACTTGGTTTAATCACTCTATCATTATAATGCATTCTTAATAATCTTCTCACTATTGCCTCGATTTCTCAGTGTTTGCACCATTAGGCATGTTAGCGACTGGCTAAATTGGATGATAAATTTAGAAACTTAAGTAAAAGTAAAAATAAATAAACAACTAAGGACATCAAATAGTAGTCTCAATATTCAACCTTCATCAATTTTTAAATTTTTTCCAATATAAATTTTGAGTACTATAATAAATTCTTCGTAAACAAACTTGTATCTGTGCATTTTCTCTCTAAGCTAACTAAAAATCACCACTTAGAGGTACATGGGATAGTTTAACACATGTTATAATAGTTTAATAGTAATTTTAGGCCATTATGGGATGTTTTAAACACTATCTTTCACATCTGGTCCTTGTTAGGGGTTTAGAGAGGTTTAACATAGGTTTTAGTATTAAAAATTATTCATAAAGGGTTTTCCCTTAAATAAAAAACCAATAAATATAGTTATTAAATATTAACCTTCAATATATCTCCTTAATAGCTCAATTTCCCATGTAGAGTTTACATATGCTAATGAACACCTAAAAGTCTTTATTGGGTTTGCATGCCTTCATTCTTTGTACTCAATAAACCTCAAAACCATTTTTCATGCCTTTTATTGAAAAAAATGACATAATTTTTTTTTGAAAATTCTTAAAACAACATGTCATACCTATTACCATTCTTACATATACAATTTTTTTTTGAAAATTGATCTTCATGCCTCATTAGGCTAGGTAAGGTCTAGGAGTGGTCTAGGTGTAGACTTGATTTGAAGGTCATACCCCTATAACCTCACCCTGAGACTCTCAGGAGTGATCTAATGCTTCAAATACATGTTTAAGAAACCTCATAAAACCTCTCATGCCCCTATGCATCCATCTCACCATTCCACCATGTTCAAACCTTCTCACTAGGACTTTACATGCCATGAATAGGATTCTCAAGCACTTGAAACTTTACAAATGACCTTGAAACACTTATGAAAGTGTATATAATTTAATTACATGATAAAATAATGCCAGAAAATCTCTCATAGGATTTTTCTTACTTAATTCACCAAAAATCACCATGTACACCTTCTCATAGGGTCTAGACTAGGCTTCTCAAGACACCTTGTACTCAACCATGCTTACCTCAATGATATCAAAAAAGAACACTTTTCAAACAACACTCTCACACTACCATAATAAACTTGATAAAAACCAATAGAATAATCATTAATTTTACTTCAAATTCTCTTTCTAACCTGAACCTTGACATCAACCAATAGAAGAATCATTAGGTTGCCATCAAATTCTCTCATCACATGGCTTCCTTATCATATCAATGACATCAATCTTGACATCAATGACAAAAATTCTCAACAAGTATATCTCCCACCTATTGGTATTGATACATTCTTATTAGTAATGTCTGTAGAGTGTTTTCTATCTTTGAGGTTGAGGTTGGCACATCGCCATAGTCTTCAATCTATTTGACTCTAAGCACAACTACCATTACATCTACTTTACCGTCAAATCAATTTTATATGATGGTAATTTATATTATTATATAAATCCATCCCATAAAATATGTTTATTTATCATTTTATCCTAAGACAAATTATACCTTGTTCATTACATCATAAAACCTGTGATCATATTCATAAATAGTTTTTTTACTCACTATTAGTTTCAAATCTTGTATGGTCTAACTAGAATAATTTATGATTTTAAATTATGTGATAATAATCACTTTCATATATTGTAGGTATTTTTAATTTACATCTCTATGGTATATGAATTCTAATTCATGAACGATTAAAGCTCTAATTATTTCACACTTCTTTATTGCATCATCGATAATTACTTTAACTTTCCATTTCATGTCACAAGTGAGCAAGTATTATTATACATTTGTAGACCCATCAGAAGGTGCCATATCAATAAATTATCCCTACTAAAGTGACATACTAATGATTTTTATAGTTATAATGTCGGTAGTTGAATAATTGGTTTCTTTAATTTTTTTGTAACTGAAGAAAATACTAGTATTATTGTTGTGATAGATAGAAATACTTGTGATTTTGATGTTTGTTGTGTTCTTTCTCACTTTGATGATGATTCAAAATGATAATTATCTTCATCCTCTTCCTTTTTTTATAGGATTTCAATCTACATAATGAATTCCTTTTCTTACAAAAGAATCATGGGGTTTGTATTTGTCAATATTAATGATTTTATATTCTTCTTCCATTGTTCAATATAATTGTGTTTTATTTTGTGCCTCAATCCCTTTCTAGTAAACTTATTCAGTAAATGGTCTTTTCCAATCCTAATCTTCTAAATCTATATTATATTTGCTATGATTTTTTTTTAAAAATAGGCCTAGCGCATGTGTGATCCCATGGTGAATGGTTTTTACTTCTAACAAAATATTTATCAAAACTTGAACCTATGTTATGTCTATGACTATATGGAAATCTCATTTATTTCTCATGAAATACTCTTATATATGTATATGAACTTTTAACTACATGATCTAATTCTACACTATTTTTTTCCTCTTCTTATCTCACTTGATCCTTCTTATTTTATATTCATCTTTCCATACTAGGCACAAACTCCTTACTCCACTCATCTCCTCACTCATCTTCCCTTCTTTTTATCTCATTAATGTATTTTATGCTACTATAAATCTATCTTCGATTCACAACTTCTTGAGTCTCTCTATGTATATTATACCATATTTATTGTCATATCTCTCTTTCCAACTATAGAGTCTTATTTTGATCTCTCTCCTCTTGGATATCCATTCTAGACTCAGATTATATTTCACTCTACTTATTATCTTGACATTCACCCTTTTGTCCCACACATCCCCATAATTCCTAAAATGACTACTCCATACTGGATGGAATAGGCACCATGGACTTTTATATAACCAACATTTTGAATAATAATGGTAGGTAATGAAATAATTTACCTCTTATCCACATAATAAATATATCCTTGCCACTTTAAAATTTATGTACCCCTACACTATGAACTCAATAAAGTATCTATCAATGGTAGTAGTGATCCAATGGTCAATCACATGAGTCCAATTAGCATCTAAGTTATACAATGACTCTATCTTATCTTTAATTCATATAATAAGATATATATTTATATCATAAATAATGATATTACAAAAGAGCCAACCAATCAGTTAATAATCTAAGTAGTTCACACCAAAATATTTCATAGATATCACCATATATGTGTTCTTGTATACTTTTTTTGTGGTACACTATTATTTGTGCTTCTCCCTTTATGAAATTATAAATCTTCTATTCTATCTAGCTTTCTACCTCTCTTTGGTTGGGTAGCCATCGAAGCATTTCCTTGGATAGTGAGTTCCATGCTCACCACACCATTGTTAGAAGTGGTTCTTGAGTTATAATAGAACATGATAATTATAGGGATAGCCCTATAGTCAAGGAATAACTTACTGAAGTTTATAAATAGATATAGGTTTTCATCATCTAGATCGATATTGTATATATTTTACTAAGTAAAATGCACTTGCACAATAATCACATCCTTGTAAATACTTACATAATTCTTAACAAAAGGATTACACATGAAATATACTCTTGTACACAAAATTCCATAAAATGTACGATAAACACCAGGAAATAATATTACATATTTTATTGACTCTCCATCATAATTATTCATAAAAATTGGAATATTAATCATATATATGCATATAGTCTGAGTGTAAAGCTATATTACAATCCTTTTTAACACAATCTAAGGACTAGTCAATACACTAAAAAAATATTGCATAAGTTGAGCCCATTTTATTACATCTTAAGGAAATATATTTCCTAAAATTTATTATCGTTCTAACCTATAAATCCATTTTTAACACACACATGTGCTAACTCATATTCTATTTCTTTGTAATGCCATCGATACCAAAATAGACTAACCATGGAAAAATTCATAATAACTAATATAATAAAAATAATCCATGATTCTATTAACATGGTACATAAATTTGATGAGGTGGTTTTTTCTTGTTATATCATAGAATTTCACCCCTCTCTCACTCCTGATTACAAAATGCAATCAATCCCAGGCTATGAGTATCTTGTGATGGGGTTGAACGTCCATAGAAGGTTGGTTCCTCTTGGTAGATCACCTAAACTACTAGTTTTAACTGGAAAAATGGATGTAAGGGATATATAAAATGGTACAAAATGTGATACACCAAATTTAAAGACACTCTAAATTACTTGAAACTGAAACTAAGGAAGCTCAAAGATAACCTTCACTCACACAATCTCTCAAACTAGTCATTTTACATCAATATTTCTAAACTAGGCTCACTAGATAAGAGATGAAGCATGGATGAGTATAAAAAATCACAATATACCTTCATTGATTATCAAAAGATCATGAATTTAGACCTGTAAACACCTAGAACCACCTAAAAAAAGGAAAGAAAGAGAGGACAATCATTATGGAAAAATGATCCTTCATGAGAAAATCATGTGCAAACTGACTAAAACACAAAGTTTAGGCAAAAAAATAGGTAAAATGGATAATATTATTATTTTTAAGGTTGTTTCTTACATAAATGGGTAGGGCTATGCCATACTAAAATGAGTATCATATCTTTACAATGGAGAAGAAAAGGAATATATAGGAGAAAAGGGAAGGGAGAGGAGAAGAAAGCTTTCAACAATTAAAAAATGCCATTTAATAATCCTTCATTAAGATCCAAAAAGGAAGAGGAAGAGGTAGATGAGTCTCAGTCACCTTAAAACCACTTAGGCACTGATCTTTGAAAATTAACCCTCTAAGGTCAAAAAGGTCTTCAAGCTCTCCCAATGACCTAAAAAGGCACTAGAGGACAAAATTTCTTTGAGGAAGATGACATCATGATCCACTAACTTGAGAAAATTCTTCAAACATATATAATCTTCCTTAAATTCTCCATCTTGTTCCTCAACTCCCTAAAACTCCTCAACTTGAATTCTACGTGCCACCTCCACTTGGCTTGTGTTGGTAACTTGGCAACATGGTTAGTCATTCTAACATTTGATGCTTTCACTAAATTTTAGGGTTAACGGGTTAACTTTTTTGTGATTTATTCTTTGTTCTCAACTCATATTTTCTCCTCCAACTTGTAAAATTCACCATGGAGCCTAAAAATCCCTTGAAATCCATTACTGAAGGTGTTCAAGCTCAAGCCATCTTCAACTAGTTATCTTAAAACAAGATTTCAAGGGCATCTATCACCATGAGATCCATTTTTGGACCTATATAAGGCTTTAAAACATCAATATAATTCCTATTAGTAAGAAAATTAATTTTTATGCCACAGTCAACACCTTCAACAATGGTGTAAATCTCCATTAAACTTGTAACCACTTACAAATCATTATAAAACTTGGATTTTTGGCATTTTAACTAAAAAAATAACCCTATAAACCCATATTAATGGATCCTAATGCCATATAATGGTGATTCAGATCCTATTAGGCTTCCTCCATGCATTTATATAATTCCATCCTTTGAAGACCTATAAAAATGGGCATTTTAGGTCATTTTCGGCCTCTTAAGCACTCACATGTGCCAATTTATTCTTAAAATCAGGTCAAAATGATTTTTAGAGAGTTAAATATATGTTTCAGGTGGTTTTCAAGTTATTATAGGTAATTTAATGCACTTATGGGCTCAAAAATGCAAAACTAGTCAAAAAGGCTCTTTTGGTAGCTCAGACGTGCTTACCTTCTTAACAATTATTTATAAGGTATGGATATCCAAACTATAAATTATTTCCATGGATATATATTCCATATACCAATTCAAATTTATTTATAATCTTTGGTTCCCATTCATAAGGTGTGCAAAGATACGTATATAAATAAGTTTGCTTGTGGGATTCTACATGCATCCTGGACCTGCTTATAGTCTTAGCAATAGTTCATAAACCTCAGACCATAAACCAACCTCAATACATAATTTATTTAAATTTTATATGGTTTATCAAAACATACTAAAATCATTTTTCCAAATTGTTTATGGGGTGAAAGATATGAGTATTCAAACAGGGGGTCAAAATGAGTGTGTAGACTATATTAGTTCAAATTAGCTCTTGAGAGTAAAATTCACCATTAATATACATTAAAATTATTTAAAAATATAACTTATGACCTTAAAAAGCCTCTTAAATCAACTCAAGAATTCATCTTGCATTGGAAGGTCTCAAGATGCCTTAATGTGATATAGGCCTTATAGGCTTAAAAATTGCATTTAGGCCTAATCTAGGTGTTGGATCTCTAAGTGAACTATAGATGAGTTTGAGGTATTTAATAATAATATTATCCTATTTATTACCTCATCCAAAATTATAATTTTTTTAAATATGCTCAAAGCTCCTTATCTTTCTACCCTAGGGTTTCTTGACAACTAAACCTGTGCAACCCTTATAGATGTGTTTGTTAATTTTCTCTAATTATAATGAGATATATAAAAATAATTAAACCTTAAAATAATTTTAAATATATTAATTTTATTCAAAACCATTTCATGAATTTAAAAAATCTCTGTGAACTCATACAACCTCAAATAGGATTCATGGTCTCAATTATGACTGTCAATAGACTGTATGAGGTCTGTGACAAAATATTGACCATTTAAACTATTTTTTTTACCTATATTATATTTTAAAAATATTTATATAGTCAAAATAATCACTTTTACAAAATTTTAAGGCATAATTACACATTTGGATGCCTCAAAATGATAAAATTCCCCAAAACTATCAATGGAGTTGACTATGTTTGTTGGTTGTGTGTACATGAGGTTTTGAGCCTGCTCTTACCATCCTTCATGCCATATTATTGGTTAAAACATGGAATAATAAAACATATGGTCCTTTTTATATCTTTCTAATTTTAATTACATCATGTTTAGCTCTCCTTTTAGGCTTAGCTAGCTATATTGAGTTGTTAACCTATGTATGTTTTTACAAAGTGACTTGATTGATCTTAGGAGTTTGAGACTTTATCCACTATATTAAAATCCTATGTAATGATTTTGAAACTATTTTTAATCTTAATAAATATTTATAAACCTCAAAAAACTTTCATTATTCACCATATTTCACTTTTATACTTCATTGACTTGACACTGGTTTGATCAAAAGGACCTACAGGCTAGGGCATGTAGGTCACTTTTTGACTACATAGGTCACCTAGCCATCTCACCTAACCCTTTAAATTTTTCATATTTTAAAATATATTATTAAATTATAACTTTTTCTTTACCTGTGAAGCATATATCAACCATAACGTCATTTTAAGCTCACCTATCTCACTAAACATTTAACATCACCATGATGGCTATAGGTGTGCGTTTGGGTCATTATATAGACAATAGGTTGATGAAGGATATGAGTTGAGTTTATTATTTATTAAAATTTAATCCTACATAATTCACCTACATTGAGGTCTCTGATCCTCTAAAACAACTTCAAGTAGTCACCTACTTAGTTTCTCACTCCAATGTGTGAGTAGTCAAGTGAGAATTCTTGACATGCTTGTTTAACAGACCTATAATCTACCATTTTCTCTATATTAAAGTATAATAGGGTAATTAAAACATTTTTAAAACTTAAAATACACCAAAACATATATCCATGTCAAATTTCAAGTAATTTCATTTAGTATAACTCAAAAAATGCATCTTTTGGGGTTGCCTCAACTTGCCTTGTCAAATTTATGGGCATGTGTAGTCTAAGTTTTTCCATTTTATCAAGTTTTATGAGATACCAAAACATAATAATTTTTTAATTATGAACTATAGGTACCTAAAAAACTATTATAATGATTTATTTTCCATTCTCAATCAATAAAAACATCCAAAATCACCAATTTAGGCTTACTACACACTCAAAAATTGTGAAATGTGAGACATAGGGAGCAAGAAATAGGTGAATATTGAGATTTATAAGGTCTAAGTAACTCATTGATTTTTTTTAATATTTAATGACCCATAAAAATTCTCCAATAATTATATTTTATCATTTAATACTTTAAGTTCCTAAAAAATGGTTTTTTTTAACTATTTACATTTGCATGCCAAAATCCTAAATTTTGCAAATTTGTACTTCTCTTTATTTTTACTTTATATTTTTAATTTTATAAATATAAAAAGTTTATTTAAGACATAAAATCACCATAAAATTCCTAAAATACATGCACATGAGGTTCAAACCATCTGTCATACCTTATAGCCCTCCAAGAAGCTTGTTTAGCTCCATGTTGATTGTCAACAGACAGGCATAGGACTGTGACAAAATATGGGATGATTACATTATTATTGTGACATAAAAAAATTTATTATTATAAAAACTAATTATAACTTCCTCTACCATGTTTCATAACTGGATTATGCCTATAGAGGCCTTCAAACTCATTTTTCTCAAAACTAGCTAATGGGCTTCGTATGTTTCCAATTTTCATGATTTTTCAACTATACTAGCTGAGTTATGACATTTTAATGATTTTAAATATGAAATTATAGTGTAAAAATTTAATTTAATTATATTTTATTGGCCTTAATGAAATAGGCTTTATCATTCATTTTTCAAACTCAGTCTTATGCACCCTATCAAACACCATTTCTCTTTATTTCTTTAAATATAACTTCCTTTGACAACACTATTATAGGTGATAATTTGTAAAATGGATGTGAGTAAGATATATTTAATAATAAATTGGAAAATACAATTAAAAATCACACACCATTTCATATTTTCCCCAAGACTCTCTTATCTCTCCCTTTCTTCATTCTCCATATGATACTTGTGAGAGCACACTAAGTCGATGAACTTCTTAACACTATTTTGTGTATATAACCCCTGAGAGATGATCATAGAGTATTAAACACATCATATATACATTTATCACCTTAAAATAAAAATTTCAAAGTTTTTTTATAATTTCCAAGCACAATGCCATTCATCTCACTGTATCATGGTTTCTTCATAACCAAGACTTCACAAGTGTACAGATTGTAACTTCTAATCATGGAGTTTATGAGAAAAATAATTGTAATAATTTAATTTTTTAGTGAATAATAATTTATTATTAACATTTATGAATTTAAAAATCATCTTAATTATGTCACTTGTCCATTATAAGATAATTTGCACTATTAACTCTCTTGTCAAGCATTAACACACATCTGTAGGTGGCGAGTTTTTCAATGATAGGATTATAATATTATGGTGTGAGAAATTTTATATAGATATAAGATAATTATATGACCTTAATATATATAAATTACCTCATAAGGTCCTCATATATCTCTACTAGCTTCCAATTCTTACTTAATTTTGTGTTCTAGCTTTCATCCCATTACATTACTCAAGCCAAACGATGGTGGCTATAGATGACTAATTATGTCTTAGATGACATAGGTAAGTATAATTCAGACCTTCCCAAGGTCATTAAATCTATATATTTCATCAAACATAGTTATCACAAACCGTCCTCAACCTATATCTCTTGAAACACTTCACCTTGATACACCCTTGCTTCAAAATTGCCTAACTTAGCTATAGGTCATATTTTAATATTAATGAATGTCATATAATAGTGTTTGATCTCTTTAAGAAATATTAATTTATTTTTAAACCCTTTATTATCTTTAAAAACTCTCAAAGGAGTCCAATTTTATTCCATCTTACCTTTACTATAACTATTGTGGAAACTAAGTTCACCCATCACTTCACTTGCTAGTTCAAGCCAAGGTGCAGTTGTAGGTGTTTTCTCTTTGCATACTTGAAGATTCTTGTGATACATGGATTGATTTGATGAGGACTATATATTTAATTTAATTCTACTATATTATGTACTTTAATATCCTTCCACTTTTTCAAGATCACTCAAGACCCCAAGACTTTGAAAACCTTGACATTAAGAAGCTTAATAAAGCTCTGATGTATAGATTGAGTACATTATCTATGAATCATGTGAATTAAATAAATTAATCAATTATTATATGTTAATTTGATTATTTTTAATCCATTCAATTACCTATCAAACTTTCTTATTGACAATTTATCTTTGAGCACACCCAAAGCTATTGAAGGTGATTGTTATGTACTCTTGTATGGACTGTTGGAAGGTGAGAGATTAGTTTCAAAAGGCAAGATGTCCCAAGACCATTATTTTTTCCTTTGATAAATTCCTAAATTTAATAGGCATCATTTTTTTATAAATAAACTCAAATTATTTAACTCCAAAACTACTCTAGAACTCTTTTTCACTCCAAGACAAATCCAAGAATGATGTTGGTGGTGATTTGCCCACTACATTCATTTTCACTTGATCTATATGTCACCTCTATGAGATAATGATATTTTTTGAGAAGTTTTCAATAGATATTTATGATATGATGTAATTAATTTAGTTGTTCTTTATCATGATTTGATTGTTTTAAGAGACATCAAAATAGCTCTCAGACCTTCATCACCTTGAAATGAAGAATAACTTGTCAAAACATCTCAAAAAAGGTTGTGTTAAAATTGGAGGCTCATGAAGCCGTTACTAAATAAATTGTGTGTGAAGTCTTAAAAATTTAATTTATGACTTTATAATATGAAAACATTTTCTTTACAACTCAGATTCTACTCCCAAATTGACCCAAAAGACCATTCACAATGACAATGTTGGAAATAGGTTTTATGATATAAGTACCTTCCTAAAATGAGTTAAATTATGAAAAAATTGGAATAGGTCTTATTTTAACCTGAAATAACTCCCCTAAAACCATTACTCTTCATGATATCATGAAGTGATGAAATAGAAGAAAACCTCGACCCTATCTAGATGAATAGGTCATCTAAACACCCATGCACTATTAGAGATTTTTCATAAATATGGAGAAATGACACTAAAAATCAATACCATAAAGTGGAAGTATACTAGGTTTCATATCATTTCCTAAGAGATTCTAGCCCAACTCTCTTTCTCCTGATTGTACCGAGTGAAAACCTTAGGCCTTCCTAGAGCTATCCAAGATTGCACTAAAATATTTTTCCATTAGCATTAAGAACCATAGGAATAAATTCAAAATAAAATACTTGTAAAATATTTTTATGATTTAATTTACCTTTCCTTCCTTTTGGAAACCTTCTAAAGTGCCTGAAGCTCCATTAATGGAAGAAAACCTATTTCATGCCTAGTCTACAACCAATAGTTTTTCTTACCTCTATTGGTTATTATACTTGGATATGATTATATATTCATAAAATGGGATATTATGGACACCATGGATGACTAAATATTATATATGATATTTTTTACTGAGTAAAACCTTCAAAATCATATTCAACCATAGCTCCAAAAGGCCCAAAACTACATCTTTTTGCACCAAAACTCCTCTCCTCCACTCTAAATGACTTGAAATGGACTTGAACATGTATAAATAAGGAAAAACTTCCATAAGGAGGTGTAATTAATTCAAAATCAATTTGATTTATTCAGAAAGTCACTTTTCACTTAAAATTTCTATTTAGAATCTCCTTAAGTCATCTAATGCACTTTTGAGGGTCTTTTGGAAAAATTGGCTTCATTAGACATAATTTTTTACCCATTATGATCTATTATACTTTTTGAAAACCTCCTTCCTATCTATAAATTCTAAAACACCTTGGAAACTCGCTAGATCTTTCACTTGCATCTCAAGACCCATTTATGGGCCTTTACCTTAAAGTTTCCAAATTTACATTAAACCTTGCTAAAGTGTTTCAAAAATGTTTAAGGAGCATGAGGTAGGGACATGAATCTTGTATTATCTTTCCACCATTGGATCATCCACTTTATTAGGTCTCTTTATAGCTACCCTCACCAATCTAAAACCTTTTAGGATACTTTAGTACATCATCAAGTTAGGACTAGAAAGAGACTAGTCATAAAGGCAAAAGGTCATTGAATGGTCTAGGAGAGTGGACTAATCCATCTACATTTTTTTTTATGTATGCCAATTTTGGCCAACATTTCTAGTAACCTTATAGGATTTCATGCCTATTTATGCAAAATACTAGTTGCCTTAGTCTATCCATTGGGCTTATGGAGTCACACAAGTATTTTTCAAATGATTTTCAATTGGGAATAGGGTTGATAACTCTAAAAATACCTCTAAAATTGATTACCACCTCTCACCAACCAAGAACAAAATAAAAGTAACTAGACAATGTGATCAAAGTAATTAGAGGAAAGATAACAATGCAAAATGTGCAAAATCACTTAGAGAAATCAAAACTATATAATATTTACAATTGAAAGTCACATAGAATTTCCTCCTGAATCAAATGGGAAGCTCTTGGCATCATATTTTTGTGGTGGATAAGGACAAGAAGCACCCTGGTTTTGTGAGCTCATGTTAGGTGAACTAAGATGCCTAATTGTCAACTCATTTGGCTTACTCCCTAATGGATGGAGAGGAACAAATATGTCTCTAATGATGGCATACTATTATTTCGATTGAGGATTTGCTTCATGTTGTTCATCACTCTTGATAAAGCCTTGTAAAAAGATTTCATTCAGGTTCTTAGGAGCAACTATATTTTGTTCACTTGGTTGCTCAAAAATACCATACTTTTCCACCTTATTTGTGTGAAAATTAGGACTGATCAAAATTAGATTAGCACGCTCAATTTTTTTTGGAAGAAGGACATGTCTCTTAGACTCCTCAAACTCTTTAGTTATGTCATTGAATTGATGCCACAATTATTAAGCATCTTCACTGGTATATTTCTCAAACTATATAACTTGATCACTTGAGATGTCATATTCATCAACCTCACTCAAGATTTCATCTTATTTTAAAACTACAAATGAGGGTTTATTTGACCAACCATGGTCCAAAACATCACACTTATCTTGTTTAAGGTCTGAATTATTTTCCTCTAGCTCCAACATATTAGGGCTATCTTTAATCAACACCTCATCTTGAAGTGGATCAACATCTAGTTCCTAGTTATGATCCTCCATTTCATCTATGTATAATGGACATTTATTAATTCTCTAAGGTTTTCCATATATTTAACTTGAAGATTGTCCTCTTTAGGCTCTAATTCATTAGTGTCAAAGCCATGCCAGAAAGGCTGGTCCAAACCTAATTTTTCCTCCTCTAAATTAAGTAGTCTACCTATTATGATCTTTTCATCATAGATACTTGTATTTTCCTCTTATGGTTCACCTATGACTACAAGCTCTTCCTCTATCCTTGGTAAAAATGGGTTCTTTCTCCGAGATGGAGATGGTGGGAGGGTTAAGAGGTTCACCTTACTTACAACTTAGGAGAGTACTACTCCAAATATGGATCTTGAGAGGTGTCATTGGTGGATCTTAAGGAGGAGAGAGGGAGTCTTGGAACTCTTGTAGAGTAAGCTCATTGAGTTGAGCTATACATAAACCACTTTATTTTTGAACCAAAACTTTATCCTTATCTAAAACTTATTCTTGGCTTACCACAACCAACACCTCCTCCTTCATCTCTATACCATCCTTGACTAATTTTCATGAGAGAAATGTATAGGGTAAATCCACCTTTTTTTCTTATTATTCTTGAATAGGAATAGGAGAGAGTGGTATCATTAGTGAGGTCATGGTATAGCTAGGATCATTGGCATAAGGAGAGATCCATGGTAGGATGGATTCACATTCTTGAAGGAGAGTATGTGTAGGGGTAGGAGAGGGTAAATTCATTTTTTTTATTTGATATGTTGTCTTTCCCAATACTTTAACACCTCTTCAATGGATAGTAAGCACTCATTCATCTCTAGCTTCTCAACATGTGGATAATTACCTTCTTCAAAGGATGCCCACACACTCCAAAACTCATACAAGAATCTCCTCATACCCTCCATGGCATGAATGAGGAATTATTGTCCAATTCCAACCTCCTTATTTATTTTCATGATTGTTCTCCCTTGGTATAGTATTTATTCTCAGATTCTTGACAAGGATGGGCCTTGATAAGGTTAGCTAGGGGGCTGATTTGAATCACTTTGAGGCTAAGCTTGAGGTTCTTGGAGGGGATAAGACACTTAGGACTAATTTAAATTAGCCTACTAATCTTCATAAGATATCAAAACACTCTCCAAGATTTGGACCATGATTCTCAACATGTGGATGTTCTCCCTCTCTTAAACATCCCGTTATTCACCCTCACAAACTGACCACCTATTTTTGACCAACTAAAGAGAAATTTTTGTCTCTTTTAGAACATGGATAGGTTTAACTAAAAAAATTTCTAAACCCATACCAATCTCCTTAATCAGCTCCATATAATCTGATAATGCTTGCTTGAATTTTGACAAGGATGTAATAGGATAAACATAGTCTTAACAAAGGGTATTAGAGGACTGATTTGAATGCCAAGGAAGCTGATTTTGGTCATACTTAGGGGTGGGAGGGAGGCAAAGGCCATGATAGGGCTGATATGTTTCTTAAGGGCCACTTTGGGGAAAAACATAAACATTATTATCCTGATATGAGTGATGTTGAGGTAGAGAATAAACATGTTGATCAAAAGACGTTTGAATATACATACCAAGGTTTTTATTTTGGGTGCTTAGGCTTCCCAACTAGATAATATTCATAATGTATTCACCATTAATGTTTTCAAACATTCTTTTTAAGGTTGAATATATTGAAGAATAACAACAAGAACCCTTTAGTGAAGAACATAATAGTCCCACCAAGCATGCCATAAACTATTGTAGTAAATAATTTCACCCTTGCAAGAGGGTCATTTAGGCTCTCTCACTCCTAGCTACAAAATGGGATCAACCCTAGGTTATGTGTATCATGTGATGGGGTTGAACCTCTAGTGAAGGTTGGTTTCTCTTGTTAGATCACCTAAACTACTAGTTTTGATTGGGAAAAGGGTAAAAGAGATGTAAGGGATAACTATAAGGGTAAAAAGGGTGATATTCCAAACTAAAAGACACCCCAAATTGATTTAAACCAACACTAATAAATCTCAAAGATAAATTTCACTTACACATCTCTCAAACTGGTCATTTTGTAATAACATTTCTAAACTAGGCTCACTAGACAAGAGATGAAGCATGGAGGAGTACCAAAAATCACACTATATCTTCATTAATGATAAAATGAAGATGAATTCAAATTGAAAAAATATAGAACAAACTATAAAAAGGTAAGAAAGAGAGGACAATCACTACGGAAGAAGGATCCTTCACAAGGCAATTATGCACAAACTAACTAAAACACAAAGTGTAGGTGAAGAGATAGGTAAAATGGATAATCTTATTACTTTAAAGGGTGTTTATTACATAAATGGGTAGGGATACACCATACAAAAATGATTAAAATATCTTTAGAATGGAGAATAAAAGTAATATATAGGAGAAAAAGAAAGGGAGAAGAGAAGAAAGCTTTTAGAAATCAATAAATGTCATTCAATAATCCTCTATGGAGCTCCAACAAAGAAGAAGAAGAGGTATATGAGTCTCAACCACCTTAAAACCACTCAAGCACTAATATTACTTAGGAAATTAACCATCCAACATCAAAAAGGTCTTCAATCTATCTTATTGGCCTAAAAAGGCACTAGAAGACAAAATTTCTTTGAGGAAGATGACATCATGCTCCACTAACTTGAGAAAATTCTCCAAACATATATAAGCTTCCTTAAATGATCCATCTTGTTCTTCAACTCCCCAAAACTCCTCCACTTGGTTTGTGCAAGCAATTTGGCAACATGGTTAGTCATTTTGACATTTGATGCTTGCAATAACTTTGAGGGTTAACTTTTTTGTGATTTATTCTTTGTTCTCTACTTATATGTTCTCATTCAACCTAAAAAATTCACCATGAAACATTCAAATCCATTAGACTCCATTAATGGATGTTTTCAAGCTCAAACCATCTTCAACTAGCTATCCTAAAACTTAATTTCAAGGCCATTTGTCACCATGAGAGCCACTTTTGGACCTGTATAAGGATTTTAGGAATCTGTACCATTCCTATGAGGAAGAAAATGAAGTTTCTTTCTACCTTTAAGACTTGTAGCAATGGTGGAAATCTCTATTAAGCCTGCAACCATTTACAAATGATTAGAAAACTTGGATTTTGTCTTTTTAGCTCATAAAATCACCCCTAAAACCTCTGTGAATGGATCCTAGTGCCATATAATGGTGATTTATGTCCCACTAGGCTTCTTCCATGCATTTATACAATTCCATCCTTTGGAGACCTACAAAATTAGGATTTTTTAGGCCATTTTGGGCCTCCTAATAATTCAAACATGCTAATTTATTATTAAAATTAGGTATAAATTGAGATTTAAATAGTATTATATATTTTACAAGTGTTTTCCAAGTGATTTCAAGTCATTTAATGGGCTTATGAGCTTAAAAACACAAAACTAGTTAAAAGGGATCTTTTGGTAGCCCAAACAGGCTTACCTTCTTAATGATTATTCATAAGGTATGGAAATCCAAACCAGAACTTATTTACATGTATATATATTCTATATAACCCTTAAATTTTATTTATAATATTTGGCTCCTGTTGACCAATTTTGCCCATAGGCAAAATTTTTGGTCCCCTTCTTCCCTTGCTATTCAATGCCAGTCATTTTTAGGTTGCACAAGTTCAATGAGAATTTCATGGCCTGGTTTAAGTGGTTCAATGACCATTGGTTCACAAGTCCATCTTTAAATTCAACATCTCAATTCAGTAATGGTTGAACCATTAAACCGTTGAACCATTTTTGGTTCAATAGATTGGTTCAAGGACTTGGTTCAACGGGCTTGGTTCAAAGGGAAAAGTTCATCAGCCTTGGTTCACTAGTTCATCGGTGCACAATGATTGAACCAATTGAACCATTGAACCATATTGTTTCAATGGATTGGTTCAAGGGTATGCCCAGTTGGCTGAAGGGTAGCCTTTGAGTTCAAATACCCTTGTGAAGGGCAGGCACTTCTAAGCAAAGGCCAGACCTGGGGAGAATTTTTGTGGACTTTTGTTCATAGGAAAATGTCTGTGGACAAAATCTTGTGGAAAATACACAAAGCCTGTAGGATCCTGAGAGGCAATACAAGGCACAAGTGACCCGCTGAAGGACCTCGAAGGGTAGGTGCCCTTACGGGGGACTCTCGGCCAAATACAAAGGGCACTTTCAAAGCCTAGAGGGTCACCTTCCCTTAGGGAAAGTGCCAAGAAGAGACAAAAGGAACAAAGGAGTGCCTACAGGAGAAGGCCAAGGTTCTATGGGCTTAGCGCACAATGGTTGAATTGTTGAACCGATTGAACCATTGAACCATTTTTAGTTTAATGGGTTAGTTCAACACCTCTAGTTCAACACGTAGGATAAAAAGGCAAAGATGAAGGACCTGATGACATTTTAATAGGGACGAGGTCATCCAAGAGGCCATCAAAATTAACAAAGAAAATTAGCCATCGGTTTTTGAATTAATGATAGTTGTATGAATGTCAAAGTTAGCACAACAAAATAGCCATTTGTTTTCAAAGTAAGAGAGTGCTAACCAGAGGGAGCCAAGATGTAGTGACCCACCAAAAGTCTGCCCTCAAGGGCTAAAGGATCCAAAAGAGACAAGAAAGGGAAAAGGACAAAGTTATAAACATGGAATAGGCAGTTAGTCCAAGTGGCGAGAGGAAGCATAGATTTGAGAAGTGACTCTAATAGGTGAAACAGTGGCTACAATTGATCACTAAAGGATGTGAACTGCCAATCATGTGACCTTTTCTTCATTTCATATTTATGAGTAGACAAGCTGCATAGGTGCCTTCAAGAAGCAGCCTTGGTTAATGAGAAAATTATGCAGCCATGTCAAAGAGAGCCTAAAGTTAAAGCAAGGGTCGACACATCATTTACTTTTAAAGTAGCCTGCTCTTCCCAATGTAGGGACGCATGGGCCACAATTAAAAAGGGGCACAAAAGGGCCTCCCTTCTTCTCTTATATATTTGAGAACTTGTCATTTTTGTAAGGATCTTCAACATTTTTAAGGCGTAGCCCTAGAAAAATTTTCACTTGAATCAATAAACGCAGTTTTTAACCTCTATCTTGGACAGACATATCTGTGTATGTGCTGAGTGTTGATTTGTGTTTAGTCATTGTTTTCTTGATGCTTTCATAGGTTCAATACCAATGTATCTATTGTCTACAAAGTTCCCTTTTTACAGACTGGTAAGGAGATTTTTATTTGGAGGTGCAGAAATAGGAGTTACCTTGCAAGTGTGCATTTCACAGCACCTTTGGCGAACCTCTATTCTCTGTATTTTCATTCAAACCTCCCTGTCAAGCTTTTGAAGTCTAGTTCTTTTACCAAGTGTGAAGTGTATGTATGCATTTGTTTGGTTTCAAGTGTGGATGTGAGAAGGTCATTTCATTTTGGTGTATCACCTCCTTAGAGTAGTTTGTTTTCCTACAATCTTTCTCCCTTTTCATCCCCCATTATATATCTATATATACATATCTGTGTTAGCACTTGATGGAACGAATATGATACATCAAAGGGAGCTAGCACTTATCTAGAGACTCTCCCTTCCTACTTCACTAGTCCCATAGGTGAGAGGGGAGTTTCCATAGTTGTGAGGAGAAGGTAGGAGCTCGGCCTCCTGCCAAGGGTGCAATCTTCATCGTCAACAGTTTTGGCATGCCTGATGGGACAAAATTTTATAACTCAATAAGATTTTAGGATTGATGCTGGTCTTGTTACAACAAATATAAGATTTATAGCATCTAGCAACTCCACTGATAAGAGCTTCAGTTTTCTAATTAAGACTAATTTCTTAACTTTTTATGCCTAAAGTCACCACAAGGTCTGCATCTAAAGGGGCTCCTTTCGATTTTGTTGAGTTGCCTTTGAACTCTGCAAGAAGGCTAAGGTTTGAGAGGACCCATCCTTATCTATTAAGCCATCCTCCTAGACCTATTGTAAGGGGCACATTCATAGCATAGACACAGCTACAGCCCATCTTAGCCATGGCATTGCCTTTTGTAGCTTTTCATGGTCAGAGCCCCTTGAACCTCCCACTTTACGACCCAATCCTAGGAGCTGCCCTAAAAAATGTGCCTTCTTTTAGTGGAGAGAGGCCCATTATAGTTTTTGAGCATATTAGGAATATTTTTAACCTCTGTAATATTCATAATGTAACAGAGAAAAATATCACCATTAGATTGCTAGCATTGTCTCTCAAAGGCAAGGCTCTTGATTGGTACGGGACCTTGCTTGTGAATTCAATACATTCTTGGAATGAATTGGGCACTCATTTGATAGACCATTTTGGAGAAAGGAGTGACGACCTTTCACTTGCTGAGTAGCTAAGAACCATAAAGAGGGCTCCACACGAGTATATGTAGGATTTCAACACGTGGTTTCAAAAGACTTGGGATAAAATCCACATCCTGGTAAGACCAACTGCTAGCTATGCTTTCTTGTATTATTTGAAAGCATTAAAAAGTGATATTTCTATGATGATACAATCCATGGGAGGGCATATACTACCTTTTGCTTATGACATAGCCATAGCATCTAAAAATTGCTTAGTCCAGGCTGGGAAAATAGCCCTTAGACCTCACATGCCACTTTTCCCAAAGATGTTACCTCTAATTCAAGCCATCGCTCCCACATTGGCTCCTTTACCTAGCATTGAGAAACTAGCTACCGCTCCATCCAATGAGCTTCATGAGGTTAAGAGTCTATTGTAGAGCATGTCAAATGAACTTGTAGCTCTTAAAAGGGAACAGGCTCAAAGCAATAGACCAAATTAGGGATATCATCATTATGGTCAAGCCCCTAGGCCCCCTTTTCAAAACTATATTCAAGGACAGGATTAGCTCACTTAGACCAGACCATTTCAAAACTACAACCCAAGCCCCCCTTCATCATCTAAAGTCATGGTACTGGTTCAAAACAATCTAGTACAGGAGCAACCAAGTTATTCGACCATGGGATATGGTCAAGAACATGCCATTTATACAAATTAGATGATGAGTTATTTCCAAAATGTAGACAATCAAGTAGCCACTCAGCCCTAGGTCTTTGAGACTCCAATGCAGCCTAGCATGAGTAACAATTAGGCTCACCCTGATTCTACCCTAATGAATCATTTGGAAGGTGAATTTTATTCAATGAATTATGTGGGTGCTGCAGATAATCAGGTTGACTGTGTTACAGCCAACACAAGATTTAAGAGAAGAGCAATGGAAGAAGCCTAGGCTACCATTCAAGTGGCAGCTACACCCTCTCTATTACACTCAAACCAAAAAGCCCCAAATTTCAAGCTGCCATTTGCACCTTTAGCCCCTCAGCCTCCAGTCTAGCTTGGAATCAGCCCCAAAGAAAACTTGAAGGGAGGCAGTCCCCAGGTCAATATAGTGGACCAAATGAAGAAGCTAAATATGAACATCTCTTTATGGGATTCATTGTCTCTTCCAGGATAGAAGGACGTATTGAAGAATGAATTGCATGAGATAGATCAACAAGCTATCCCAGCGAGCACTGATAATGTCTTGATGGTGAATGGACAACCTTCCACTTCAGGTCAGGTAAAGAAGGAAGAGAAAAATCCCCCTTTCTATGTATCCTTGGTCATAAGGGATTTCTTGGTACACAACTGCATAATTTATAGTGGGGCTAGTACCTCAGTGATGCCCAAGTGTATAGCTAACAAGAATGGATTGAAATATGAAGAGATGAATAAGGGAGTCCTACAGTTAGATGGGATGCCTACAAAAAGAGTTGGAATTTTGAAGGGTTTAAGCTTGACATTGCATGCTTGCCCAATCTTCTTGATTCCCCATGATATAGTGGTAGCAGATGTTCCTCCTTATTTTGCAATTTGCTTGTCCAGGGACTTCACATCAAAGATAGGTGGCTATCTAGTAGCGAATTGGTCATATCTGGTTTTTAGAACCAAATATGGGACCAAGGTAAAAATCAAATCTGAGCCACTCTATAAGGACCATCTAGAACCATATTTGCCAAAGGTAGTAAATGTTAGTTACACCATTATTGACCCAGAAGAGTCCCAGACAGACTAATCTCCATCCTCTGCTCTTGAAAGACTCACAGACTTACTCTTGGATGAGTGGGGAAATGATAATTTTGAACATGATCCTTACAAGTTTATAGAGGATACAGACCTTGGAGTCTACTACATGCACGAAGAGGGCACCTTCATGCCAAATATAATGAAGATAGGCCATGAGGATCTAGGTCTATGGCAACTGTATTTTGACGGTTCCAAAAGTAAGCTAGGATCTGGTGGCTGAATGATGTTAATCTCCCCTTTAAAGGATAGGTACTTTTCAGCTTTCCATTTCCAATTTTCTTGCACAAGTAACATTGTAGAATATGAGTCCCTTATCCATGGTCTGGAATGGGAAAGAAAAAGAGGGATCAAAGAGTTGCAAGTTTTGGGAGACAGCGAGCTAATTGTAAATTAGGTGAAAGGCCAAAATCTAACCAAGAATTCCTTGCTAAAGTCTTACAAACATAGAGTTTGGGACTTGGTGGAAGATTTCCTTACTTTCAATATCATCTCCATCCCTAGAGAGCAAAACAAACAAGTGGATAGGCTAGCAACAATTGGTGCTCAGTTTGATGTTTCTAGTGAAATAGGTCGGGAATGTAGTTCGTGCCACTTGAAGGTGGTAGTTCAGCCCTCTATCCCCAACAACATTGCAAATTGGCAAGTTTTTGAAAATGACCAGCAAATAGCTTTCTTCCTATAGGAAGAAGCTGAGTTCGCAACATAGAACCAAGTGAAGTTACAATAGCAATATGGCAATCAGATTGTTCAGTTGAAGAACAATAAGCTCCCTAAAGGTTTGGTCACGCTTGAGAGCATCTTTAATGGAGATGACCAACTGAGAAATGACAAGGCATGCATCACAACTAAAGAGGAGAATTACGAAAGGGTTGAGATCTTTAAGGACAAGCTGCTTGCGCTTGGAAAAGTCTACATGATTCAAGAAAGGTGGGCTTTCATTTTGTTGTGTTAGGAATTCACAGATGTTTTTGCATGGGATTACAGTGGCTTAAAGGGATTCAACCCAAGACTCACCTAGCACACCATTGAATTAGAAGAAGGAACCAAGCCAATCACATAGAAGCAAAGGCCTATCAATCTGATGATTGAGCCCCTCATTCAGAGGGAACTAGCCAAATTAATTGAGTCCAAAATTATATTTCCAATCAAGCATTCCTCCTGGCTAGCCAACCTTGTTCCTATTAGAAAGAAGAATGGGGAGATCAGGCTATGTGTCAACTTCATAGACTTTAATAAAGTCTCTTTAAAAGATCATTATCCCCTCCCAAACATGGAGCAAATCCTTTAGAAGGTAACAAGCAGTGAGCGTTTCTCCCTCCTGGATGGTTATTCAGGGTATAATTAGATTCTAGTGCAAGGCAGTGACCAGCACAAAATGGCCTTCACCACTAAATGGGGAAAGTTTGCCTACAAGAAGATGCCATTTAGGCTATCTAATGCTAGTGCTACTTTTTAGTGAGCCATGGACATGGCTTTTGGGGGTTTGATAAATAACAACATGCTAGTATACCTTGATGATGTGATGGTAGTCTCTAGGGAGGTAAGCCAACACATAAAACACCTCAGGCAGATTTTTGAGAGGTGTAGGGAATTTATCATCTCTCTTAATCCCTAGAAATGCCTTTTTTTTTCATGAATGGAAACTCCTTGGCCACATCATGTCTAAGGAAGGCTTATCCATTGACCCTGAGAGAGTTCGTTCTATCCTGGAGATGTCCCTACCAAAGCACAAGAAAGGCCTGTAGATTTTCTTTGGTAGGATAAACTTCATTCAGAGATTCATTCTAAATTTTTAGAGATAGTCAAGCCACTCACCTCTATGCTAATAAAGGGTGAGGATTTCAAGTGGACAACACAAAGAAAAGACATCTTTGAAACCATCAAGCAGGCCATAACTTGGGCTCCTACTTTGATCAGCCCTAACTTCAACAAAGACTTCAACCTCTACACTTTTAGCAATGAAGAGGTGATCTCCACCATGCTTACTCAAGCAAATGGTGATGACCTTGAGCAACCACTTGCTTTTTTTAGCCAAGGGTTAGAGGATTTTGAAGTCAGATACACATATGTAGAGAAGTAAGTCCTAGCATTAGTGCAGAGCCTAAAGAAATTTAGGCATATGTTGTCTAACAGCAGGATTCACCTCATGGTCCCACATCCTGGCATTAAGGATTTCTTGACCAATCAAGACCTAAATGAGAAGAGGGTAGGGTGGATCACCAAGGTGATGGAGTATGATGTAGACATCAATATCACCAAGCTGGTGAGGGGGAGAGGCTTGTGCGAATAGCTTGCTACAGATGTCAAGCAGAAAAGGGAAGATAGCTTACTAATTCATGATGCAGCCACAACAGAAGAGCCAACTATCATAAAGAATTGGACATCAGACCTGAGGCATTTTCTCCTCATTGGCGAGTGCCCACAGGGTCTTGATAAGACTGGAATAAGGTACTTCATGCTCCAGTCTCTCCCTTATGTCTTGGTTGATGAAGTATTTTTTCAGAAGGATCTCTTTGGGATCCTTCTAAGATGCATCAACCCAAACTAGGCTGAGAAAATACTATCTGAGTTCCATGATGGGCTAGCAGGTGGTCATTTCACTCCTAGAGCTACTACAACAAAGATAATGAGAGCTGGCTATTTCTAGCCTACTCTTTTTAGAGACACCCATGCCTAGGTAAGAAAGTACTAGAAGTGTGCACTTTTTGATGGGAAACAATGATTGGCTACCATGCCTCTACAACCCATTCAATTTGAGCAACCATTCATGCAGTGGGGCCTAAATTTCATAGGGATGATCAAGCATCCCTCTAGTGCTAGGCACAAGTGGGTTATGACTACCACATACTATTTCACAAGGTGGGTGGACATTGTTGCTCTGAAGGAGGCAAATGAAAGTGCAGTCCTAGAATTTTATGAGGACTTGGTAACAAGATTTGGGGTCCCAGCCACCATAATCTCAGATAATGCCTTGGCTTTTCTGGGAACCAAAACAAGTGAATGGGTGCTAAGTATGGTATATATATCAGCACTTCATCAAATTATTATCCACAAGGGAATGGGCTGGTTGAGTCCACCAACAAAAATTTGATTAGGATCATTAAGAGGACCATGGAATAAAATTAGAAGACTTGGCATGCCAAGCTGAAGACAGCTCTGTGGGCCGATTGAATCACTCTGAAGAGAGAAATCAGAAATTTTCCATATATGCTAGTATATGGAAGGGAAGCTAGGCTTCCCATCTCACTTGAATTTCTAGTATTGGACCTCGCTCGCCAGTTATAATTAGAAGAAGGAACCAGCATGGGGGTCAAGTTATGCAAGCTGATGGAGCTCCAAGAGTTTAGGGACTGGGCTATGGCTTCTATGACCAGTCGCCAATAGCAAAAAAAGAACACTTTGACAAGAAATCTTCAGCAAGAGATTTCTCTGAAGGAGACATTGTCTTGAAATGGGACGAAGACCGAGTCAAGCCTGGAAAGCATGCAAAATTTGATGCCCTATGGAGTGGTCCATACATAATCACTCAGTGCAAGCAACATAATGCGTTCCAACTCTCTAGGTTGGATGGTGAAGAATTGCATATCCCAATTAATGGGATACATCTAAAGCGTTGCCACTGAGTCTCCTTTAAGTTGTATATATTTTCCCTTGTTTTGTTTCTTGTTTTCCCTAAGTGTTGTTGCACAGGTAGTAGTTTTCTTAGCTTTGTGCATGTTTTTCTTTTCCTCTTGGAGGTAATCTACGTGTTTGGTTATAAGATTCATCAGATCTATTACTAGTTTTCCAAGTTACTATCTGACTCCATGCCCAATGGACTGCAAGGCAACTACTCTCTAAGCATAGCAAGCATGCTTCCCCTGGGAGTCACCAATTTGTTGACCAATTTTACCCATAGGCAAAAATTTTGGTCCCCTTCTTCCCTTGCTATTCAATGCCAGTCATTTTTAGGTTGCATAAGTTCAATGAGAAGTTCATGGCCTAGTTTAAGTGGTTCAATGACCTTTGTTTCAAAAGTCCATCTTCAAGTTCAACATCTCGATTCAGCAATGGTTGAACCATTGAACCATTTTTGGTTCAAATAATTGGTTCAAGGACATGGTTCAATGGGCTTGGTTCGAAGGGGGAAGTTCATCAGCCTTGGTTCACTAGTTCATTGGCACACAATGATTGAACCAATTGAACCGTTGAACCATATTGGTTTAACGGATTGGTTCAAGGGTATGCGTAGTTGGCTGAAGGGCAGCCTTCGAGTTCAAATACCCTTGCGAAGGGCAAGCACTTCTAAGCAAAGGCCAGACCTGGGGAGAATTTCTGTAGACTTTTTGTTTATGGGAAAATGTTTGAAGACAAAAGCCTATAGAAAATACACAAAGCCCGTAGGAGCCCGAGAGGCAATACAAGGCACCAGTGACCCACCAAAGGACCTCAAAGGATAGGTGCCCTTGCAGGGGACTCTCAGCCAAATACAAAGGGCACTTTCAAAGGCTAGAGGGTCACCTTCCCTAAGGGAAAGTGATATGAAGAGACAAAAAGAACAAAGGAGTGCCCGTAGGAGAAGGCCAAGGTTCAACATTGGTTCAATAGGCTCAATGCGCAATGGTTGAACCATTGAACCGATTGAACCATTGAACCATTTTTGGTTCAATGGGTTAGTTCAATTCCTCCAATTCAATGTGTAGGATAAAAAGGCAAAGATGAAGGACCTGATGACATTTTGATAGGGACGAGGTCATCCAGGAGGCTGTCAAAATTAACAAAGCAAATTAGCTGTTGGTTTTTGAATCAATGACAGCCGTATGAACGTCAAAGTTAGCGCAACGAAATAGCCATTTGTTTTCAAAGTAATAAAGTGCTAACTAGAGGGAGCCAAGATGCAGTGACCCACCAGAAGTTCTCCCCTGAGGGCCAAAGGAGCTAGAAGAGACAAGAAAGGGAAAAGGACAAAGTGACAAACATGGAATAGGAAGTTAGTCCAAGTGGTGAGAGGAAGCACCAATTTGAGAAGTGACTCGAGTAGGTGAAATAGTGGCTATAATTGATCACTAAAGGATGCAAATTGCCAATTATGTGACCTTTTCTTCATTTCATATTTATGAGTAGACAAGTTGTGTAGGTGCCTTTAAGAAGCAGCCTTGGTTAATGAGAAAATTATGTAGCCATGTCAAAGAGACCCTGAAGTCAAAGCAAGGGTCGACACATCATTTATTTTTAAAGTAGCCTACTCTTCCCAATGCAGGGACGCATGGGCCACTTGTAAAAAGGGGCACAAAAGGGCCTCCCTTCTTCTCCTATATATTTGAGAACTTGTCATTTTTGTAAGGATCTTCCACATTTGTAAGGCGTAGCTTTGGCAAAATTTCCACCTGAATCAATAAATGTAGTTTTTAACCTCTATCTTGGATAGACATTTCTATGTATGTGTTGAGTGTTGATTTGTGTTTAGTCATTATTTTCTTGATGCTTTCACAGGTTTAATACCAACGTATATGTTGTCTATAAAGTGCCCTTTCTGCAGACCGGTAAGGAGAGTTCTATTTGGAGGTGCAAAAATATAAGGAGTTACCTTGCAAGTGTGCATTTCACAGCACCTTTGGTGAACCTCTATTCTTTGTATTTTCATTCAAACCTCCCTATCAAGCTTTTGCAGTCTGGTTCTTCTGCCAAGTGTGAAGTGTGTGTATGCATTTGTCTGGTTTCAAGTGTGGATGTGAGAAGGTCATTTCATTTTGGTGTATCACCTCCTTATATTAGTTTGTTTTCTTGCAATCTTTCTCCCTTTTCATCCCCCCATTATATATCTGTATATACATATCTGTATTAGCACTTGCTGGAACTAATATGATACATCAAAGGGAGCTAGCCCTTATCTAGAGACTCTCCCCTCTTGATTCACCAGCCCCACATGTGAGAGGGGAGTCTCCATAGTTGTGAGGAGAAGGCAGGAGCTTAGCCTCCTACCAAGGGTGCAATCTTTGTTGTCAACAGCTCCCATGTGTAATGTGTGCAAATATACATACGTAAAGAAGTTTGTTTGTGGGATTATGTATACATTTTGGACCTATTTATAGTCTTATCAATGGTTCATAAAACTAAAAACCTAAAATAAACTCAATATTTAATTTATTTTAATTTCATATGGTTAATAAAAACATACTAAAATGATTTGACCCAATTCTTTATGGGCTGAAATATATGAGCATTCAAACAACAGGGTCAAAATGAGTGTGTAGACTGCAGTAGTTCGAATTAGCTCTTGAGAGTGAAATTAACCATTAATATATGTTAACCTGATTTAAAATTACAATTTATAACCTTAAAAACCCCTTACATCCTCTTAATGATTCATATTTCATTTTAAATTCTAAAGGTGCATTAACGTGATATAGGCCTTTTAGGCCTAAAACTGGCTTTTAGGCCTAATTTGGGTGTTGGAGATCTGAGTGACCTATAGGTTATTTTTGGGTATTTAATCATCATATTATACTATTTTTTACCTTATAAAACCTTATACAACTATTCAAGATGATTAAAAATTCCATATCTCTCTACCCTAGGGTTTCTTGACAACTAAGCCTGTGTAACTCTTATGGCTGGGTTTGGTGCTTTCCTCTACTAATCATGAGATTTATCACAATAATTACACCTTAAAATAACTTTAAATATATACATTTTATTAAAAACCCTTTCATTAAGTTCAAAAATCCCTATCAACTCATAGAACCTCAAATAGGCTTCATAGTCTCAATTATGACTATCAACAGACTGTATGAGGTATGTGACAAAACATTGACCATTTACACTATTATTATGACCTATAGGATTACATAATAATATTTATATAGTAAAAATAATATTTTTTACCAATTTTTAAGGCATAATTACATCTGTAGATGCCTCAAAATGACAAAATTTGCCAAAACTGTCAATGGAATTGACTTTATTTGTTGACTATGTGTAGATGAGGTTTTGAGCCTAATCCTCCATCCTTCATGCCATATTCTTGGTTAAAAAATGGTAAAATAAAATATATTTTATATCTATATTATGTTCATTACATCATGTTTATCTCTCCTTTTAGGCTTATCTGGTTATATTGAGTTGCTAACCCATATATGCTTTTAAGAAGTGACTTAACTGCTCTTAAGAATTTGAGACCTTATCCACTATAATAACAACCTGTTCAATAATTTTGAAACTATTTTTAATATTAATAAATATAAAAACACCTCAAAAAACTTTCATTCTTTACCATATTACACTTGTAGACCTCATTGACTGGACACTGGTTTGATCAAAAAGAGGACCTACAGGCTGTGGCTTATAGGTCACTTTTTGACTACATATGCCACTTAGCCATATCACATAACCATGAAAATTTATGATGTTGTCAATCATTACATTCCATTATCATTTTGTTTTATCCATGAATCATATATCAACCATAAGGTCACTTTGAGCTCACCTATCTCATTAAACATTTCACATCACCATGTTGGTTGTAGGTGTGCATTTGGGCCACTGTATAGATATTAGGTTGATGAAGTATATGAGGTGAGTTTGTTCCTTATTAAAATTTAATCCCATAAAATTAACCTACATTGAGGTCTCTAATCCTCTAAAACAAATTCAAGTAGTCACCTATTTAGTTTTTCACTCCAAGGTGTGAGTAGTCAAGTGAGAATCTTTGCCATGCTTATTTAGTAGACCTGTAATCTTCTATTTTATCTATCCTAAAGTATATTATGGGAATAAAAAAAATTAAAAAACTTAAATAAAAACAATGTATACCTTTACATCAAATTTCAATTCATTTCATTTAGTATAACTCAAAAAATGCATCTTTTGGGGTTGCTTCAACTTGCCTTGTCAAATTTTTGGGCATATGTAAGAATGAAATTTTCCATTTAATCATGTTTTATGAGGTAAATATAAATTATTATTATTTAATTAGGATGTGTATGTACCCCAAAAACCATTCCAATCATTTTTTTTCCATTCTCAATCAATAAAAACATTGGGAATCACCAATTTAGGTCTGTTGCACACTCAAAAATTATGAACTACGAGACATATGAAGCAATAGAAAGGTGAATATTTATATTTATAAGGTATAAATCCCTAATTAGTTTTTCTTATAACTTATAAATACCCCTAAAACTCATAAAATTGATATATTTTATCATTCAATCTTTTAGGTTCCTCAAAAATGCTTTTTTTGATTATCTGCATTTGCATGCCAAAATCCTAAATTTTGTAAATTTGCACTTCTCTTAATTTTTCCTTAAAATTTTGAATTTTATAAATATAACTAGGTATTTTAATACTTAAAATATCCATATGTTAAGCATGAGATATACTGAGAGGGGGGGTGAATCAGTATATCATATATCTTATAAATATTTCCCTTAACCAAATTCCACTTAATCAAAAATTCAAGATATGCAATAAAACTCAAATAATAAACACCACACAAGATAGAGAGAGACACCAGATACAACATGGAAACCCAATGTGGGAAAAAACATGGAGAACAATCTCAAGTATATGAATGAGAACCAACCCAAACAATATTCGCAAGCACCAACATGCATGAGTACCAACCCCTTTGCTGAGCACCAACCCATCAACTATTCATGAGCACCAACCCACAGGAGCACCAACCCCTTTGCTGAGCACCAACCCATAGGATCACAACCCCTTTTTTGAGCACCAACCCAGCAACAATTCATGAGTACCAACCCACAGGAGCACCAACCCATAGGATCACCAACCCCTTTGTCAAGCACCAACCAAACAACAATTCGTGAGCACCAACCCACAAGTGCACCAACCCCTTTGCCAAGCACCAACCCTGCAAAAATTCTTGAGTACCAACCCATAGGAGTACCAACCCCTTTGTGTATACCACACACCTATCTCTCAATGTTGTTATCTCAACAAATGATAGTTCATTACAACATCTCTTTCCTCTCTCTCACCTTTGCTCTTCTAAGCTAGATATAACAAATACAAATCATATTCATCTCTCACAAATGCTCTTCTAAGCTAGATATTACAATATTAATATCAACCTCTATCTCTCATTTTACAAATGGCTTCTCAATCCTTTATTTATAGCTTTCCAAATGACCTTTGGCCTTCCCCCTTTGTGACCCTTTAATCCTCATGGAAAATGGCACCAAACTTGTATGACCCTTCATATTCTTGCCTTTGAAAAGTCATGTGGTGACCTTTCATGAACAAAAATGTCCTTCCCACTTTTGTCCTTATCTTGGTGACTTTTCATATTCCTCAAAGTGTCCCTTCATGATAAATTGCACCCTTCCTCTTTTGTCTTCACTTGGTGACTCTTGGAATTCCTCAAGATGACTCTTCATGGGAAACTGCATCCCATCCTTCTTTTGTCTTTACCCTGTGGCTCTTTTACTTCTCCATGGGCCCTTCTTTTGTCTCATATGCAACCAAAAATATATTCATTAATATTAAATAAATATTAACTCACATTAGCCAAGATAAACAACATTAAATGCAATGGGGCCTATATGACCAATAATGCTAGACCTTTGACATCAATGATAATATTTCCAATAATCTCCCCATTTGTCATTGATGGCAACCTCAATCCTAAATTTACCACATACTGTCACCCACACACACTGTCATCTGAAAAGATACAGTAACTCCCCCTTACTATAGTAACTTGTACCTATTTTTGCACTTGTACTTGTACCTATTATTCTCCCCCTTTGACATCAATGGCAAAGGGCCTACCTGGAGCTAACACTTAGCTCCCACTCAACTGATGCTAAACATCAATGGCATGAAGTAATATAAATTACTCCCAAATCTTCTCATAGATCTTTTAATGTGTCCTTTGATCATGCATTTGAGAAGATATCTGACAATACATACACATTGTTCTCTATCCTTTGAGCATCTATAATCAAATCATTTCACTCTTTTCTTCTAATCTCACAACCTTCAACATAAAACTTTAATGTGTATCATTGATCACATATTTGACTAACACTCAATAGATTATGGCTAAGACCTTTTACATACAAAACATTCTTAGTCTTAGTTCTACCATAATCCAAACTCAAAGTACCTCTTCCAGCTATCCTGGCAGTGGTTTTATCTCTAAATCTCATTGTGCCACCACTGATCTTCTTCAGAGATATGAACTTACTTTTATCTCCTATCATATGCCTTAAACATCTACTATAAATTAACCATGGCTGATCTTTACTTCTTACATGCAGAGCTGTCTGAACCATCATAGAATCTTTAGGTTGTTTCTTCTGCCATGAACATGTTTGTACCTCTTTCTTGATGAATGGAGCTTTGAAACTCTGATCCTTCTTCTTGATGACTGGAGCTTTGAAACTCTGATACTTCTTGACTGACTCAAACATGCTTCTACAATACCGAGCTATGTGTCCGAAGTTATTGCACTTATAGCATACTATGGTCTCTTCATCAAAGCTTGATAGAGGAACAAAAGAGTTGTGGCTCCTTCTTGACTATACTTGACTTTCCTTCTCCTTGTTTCTAAAATTGTTAGCTCTTTTTCTACATTCTAATTTCTTGTGACCATATCCATTACAATAAAAACAATAGCCATAAAAATAAGACATGTCTATATATCTCTGACCTGATTGCCTTTTGTAGCTTTGTTCCCTCCAACCTTCTCTATTTGAAATGTCCTCTGTATTCTTCACTTCTCCCCTTTTTATTTCATCTTTGTAAGAACTTCATCATAGCTCTTTTTCTTTTCAAATCCGATCCCTGTCTTATCTGAATTTGCTTTTTGACTTTGACATCTTTTCTTTCTATTTCCAACTGTGCTATGAGATCTTCTTCATTCTTATTAGCTTCTTCAAAGTGTGCTTGTAGATCTTTAATCATTTCCTTTGAATCTTGTTCATTTTTCTCGATCTAGCGCTTTAATCTTCGATTCTTCTTCTAAATAGCTTCTAACTCTTCTAAGGCAAAAATGAGCTCTCCTTCCATATTCACTTCAGCTTCCTCCTCTTCTTCTTCTTGATCATCTTCATGTATGGCCATGAATATAATCTCTTCTTCTTCTTCTGAATCGTTGACTCCACTATCTTCAACTAAGATAGGATCCTTAGAATAAAGGCTCTTCTTCTTAAATCGCTTCTTGGATTTGCCTTTGAAATTCTTCTTATATGTAAGCTTTTCTTCTTCATCATCATTACCCTTATTTGGGTATCTAGTTGAAAAATGTCCAATCTTTCCACAATTACAACATTTAAAAGCTAATTTTCCTTGATATTTACTTGATCCTCTTTTCAGCTTGCAAATGAAAAGTGCTCCATTGTCATCTTCATCATCGTTGGAACTATCACTTGATTCTTGAATCTTATCTTTCTATTTTTTTAATGTCTTGAAAGTTGCTTCTCTCTTTGAGGGTTTATCTTATTCTGTCTATATCTCATGTGCCATAAGAATACCATGAAGCTCATCCATCTTTAGCTTGGCTAATTTTTTCATCTCCTTGATTGTTGAACCCTTTACATCATATCTCATTGGTAGAGATCTCGAAACCTTTTGCACCACTGTTGACTCATCCAAAGTTTCTCCAAGACCTTGAATCTGATTTACAATTTGATCAATTTGCAAAAGATAACTTACTATATCGTCTTCTTCTTCCATCTTCAAACTTTCAAACTACCTTCTAAAAGTCTGAAGCTTAGCTTACTGAACCTTTCCATCACCTTTGTAAATATTCTCAAGTTTTATCCAAATTTCATGACAAGATTTACATTACATAGCTTTAACAAATTTAGATTCACATAAACCACATAAAATAGCATTTAAAGCTTTAGCATTACATTCACTTGCCTTCTTTTCTGTTGGAGTAATTACAGATGTCTATGGCTCTTCATATTCCTCCATCACTACTTTCCATATGTCGAATCCAAGGGCCATCAAATAAATCTTTATTCTCATGCTCCAAAAAGCATAATTCATCCCATCAAACAAAGGTGCCTTATTTTGAGAAAATCCTTCTTGTGACCCAGCCATCATTCTTTCCCGATCTACCTTCAAGTTGTAAATCTTTTCAAAAATGAACCAGCTCTGATACCAATTGTTAAGCATGAGATATACTAAGATGAGAGGTGAATCAGTATATCATATATCTTATAAATATTTCCATTAACTAAATTCAAGTTAATCAAACATTCAAGATATGCAATAAAAATCAAATAATAAACACCACAAAAGATAGAGAGACACCAGATATAATGTGGAGACCCAATGTGGGAAAAACCATGGAGAACAATCTCAAGTATATGAATGAGCACCAACCCAAACAATATTCAAAAGCACCAACTTGAAGGAGCACCAACCCCGTTACTGAGTAACAACCCAACAACTATTCATGAGCACCAACCCATAAGAGCACTAACCCCTTTGGTGAGAACCAACCTAGCAACAATTCATGAGCACCAACCCACAGGAGCACCAAACCTTTTGCTGAGCACAAACCCAATAACAATTCATCAGCACCAACCCATAAGAGCACCAACCCAGCAATAATTCATGAGCACTAACCCACAGGAGCACCAACCCCTTTGTCGAGCACCAATCCAGCAACAATTTGTGAGCACCAACTCACAGGAGCACCAACCCCTTTGTCAAGCACTAACCCACAGGAGCACCAACCCCTTTGTGTATACCACACACCTATCTCTCAATGTTGATATCTCAACAAATGATAGTTCATTACAACATCTCTTTCCTCTCTCTCACCTTTGCTCTTCTAAGCTAGATATAACAAATACAAATCATATTCATCTCTCACAAATGCTCTTCTAAGCTAGATATTACAATATCAAATCAACCTCTATCTCTCATTTTACAAATGGCTTCTCAAGCATTTATTCATAGCTTTCCAAATGACCTTTGGCCTTCCCCCTTTGTGACCCTTCAATCCTCATAGAAAATGGTGCCAAACTTGTATGACCTTCATATTCTTGCCTTTGAAAAGTCATGTGGTGACCCTTCATGACCAAAAATTTCCTTCCCACTTTTGTCTTTATCTTGGTGACTTTTTGTATTCCTCAAAGTGTCCCTTCATGAGAAATTGCACCCTTCCTCTTTTGTCTTCACTTGGTGACTCTTGGAATTCTGCAAGATGACTCTTCATGGGAAAATGCATCCCATCCTTCTTTTATCTTTACCCCATGGCTCTTTGACTTCTCCATGGGCCCTTCTTTTGTCTGATTTGCAACTAAAAATATATTTGTTAATATTAAATAAATATAAACTCACATTAGCCAAGATAAATAACATTAAATGCAATGAGGCCTATATGACCAATAATGCTAGACCTTTGACATCAATGAAAATATTTCCAATAATCTCCCCATTTGTCATTGATGGCATCCTAAATCCTAAAACTACCACATCTTGTCACCTGCACATACTGTCATCTAAAAACATACAATAACTCTCCCTTACTGTAGCAACTTTTACATGTTCTTTGTACCCATTTTTGCATCTATACCTATACCTGTTATTCTCCCCCTTTGACATCAATGGCAAAGGGCCTACTTGGAGCTAACACTTAGCTCCCCCTCAATTGATGCTGAACATCAATGATAGGAAGTAATAAAAATTACTCCCAACTCCTCTCACAAATCTTTAAATGTGTCCTTTGATCGTGCCTTTGGGAAGATATCTGACAATACATACACGTTGTTCTCTGTCCTTTGAGCATCTGTAATCAACTAATTTGAATCTTTTCTTCTAATCTCACAACCTTCAACATGAAACTTTAATGTGTATCCTTGATCAAATATTTGACTAACACTCAATAGATTATGGCTAAGACCTTTTACATACAAAACATTCTTAGTATTAGTTTTACCATAATCCAAACTCAAAATACCTTTTACAACTATCCTCATAGTGGTTTTATCTCTGAATCTCACTGTGCCACCATTGATCTTCTTTAGAGATATGAACTTAATTTTATCTCCTATCATATGCCTCAAACATCTGCTATCAATTAACCATGGCTGATCTTTACTTCTTACATACAGAGCTATCTGAACCATCATAGAATCTTCAGGTTGTTTCTTCTGCCATGAATATGTCTATACCTCCTTCTTAATGAATGGAGCTTTAAAACTCTGATCCTTTTTCTTGATGAATGGATCTTTGAAACTCTGATCCTTCTTCTTGATGAATGGATCTTTGAAAATCTAATCCTTCTTGACCAACTCAAACACGCTTCTACAATACCAAGTTCTGTGTCCAAAGTTGTTGCACTTGTAGCATACTATGGTCTCTTCATCAAAGCTTGATAGAGGAGCAAAAGAGTTGTGGCTTCTTCTTGACTCTACTTGACTTTCCTTCTCCTTATTTCTAAAATTGTAATATCTTTTTCTACATTCTAATTTCTTGTGACCATATCCATTACAATAAAAACAATAGCCATAAAAATAAGACATGTTTGTATATATCTGACCTGATTCCCTTTTGTAGCTTTTTTCCCTCTAGCCTTCTCTATTTGAAATGTCTTATGTATTCTTCACTTCTCCCCTTTTTATTTCCTCTTTTGTAAGATATTCAACATAGCTCTTTTTATTTTCAAATCTGATCCCTGTCTTATCTGAATTTGGTTTTTGACTTTGACATTCTTTTCTTGCTATTTCCAACTCTGTTGTGAGATCTTCTTCATTCTTCTTGTATTCTTCAAAGTGTGCTTGTAGATGTTCAGTCATTTCCTTTGACTCATGTTCATTTTTCTCAATCTGGCTCTTTAATCTTTGATTCTTCTTCTAAATAACTTTTAACTCTTCTAAGGCACAAATGATCTCTCCTTCCATATTCACTTCATTTTCTTCTTCTTCTTCTTCTTGATAATCCTCACGTATGGCCATGAATAGAATCTCTTCTTCTAAATCGCTAACTCCACTATCTTCAATTGAGCTAGGATCTTTAGAATACAAGCTCTTCTTCTTGAATCCATTATTGGATTTGCCTTTGAAATTCTTCTTGTATGTAGGCTTTTCTTCTTCTTCTTCATCATTACCCTTATTTGGGCATCTGGCTAAAAAATGTCCAATCTTTCCATAATTAAAACATTTAAAAGGTAATTTTCCTTGATATTTACCTTTTCCTCTTTTCGTCTTGTGAATGAAAAGTGCTCCATTGTCATCTTGATCATCGCTAGAACTATCACTTGATTCTTGAATCTTAGCTTTCTCTTTATTTGATGTCTTAAAAGTTGCTTCTCTCTTTGAGGGTTTATCTTATTCTTACTGCATCTCATATGCCATGAGAATACCATGAAACTCATCCATCTTTCACTTGGCTAAATTCTTCATCTCCTCAATTTTTGAACCCTTTATATCATATCTCATTGGTAGAGATCTCAAAACCTTTTGTACCACTGTTGACTCATCCAAAGTTTCTGTAAGACCTTGAATCTGATTTATGATTTGATCAACTCGCAAAAGATAACTTGCTATATCTTCCTTTTCTTCCATCTTCAAACTTTTAAACTACCTTCTAAAAGTCTGAAGCTTATTTTGCTAAACCTTTCCATCACGTTTGTAAATATTCTCAAGTTTTATCCAAGTTTCATGAGCAAATTTACATTGCATAACTTTAACAAATTTAGATTCACATAAACCACATACAATAGCATTTAAACCTTTAGCATTACATTCACTTAACTTCTTTTTTGCTAGAGTAATTACAAATGTCTGTGGCTCTTCATATTCCTCCACCACTACTTTCCATATGTCGAATCCAAGGGACATCAAATAAATCTTCATTCTCATGCTCCAAAAAGCATAATTCATCCCATCAAACAAAGGTGCCTTATTTGTATAAAATCCTTCCTATGACCCAACCATCATGCTTTCCTGATCTACCTTCAAGATATAAAACTTTTCAAAAAAGAACATGCTCTAATACCAATTGTTAAGAATGAGATATACTGAGAGGGGGGGTGAATCAGTATATCATATATCTTATAAATCTTTCCCTTAACTAAATTCCACTTAATCAAATGTTCAAGATATGTAATAAAACTCAAACAATAAACACCACACAAGATAGAGAGAGACACCATATATAATGTAGAAACCCAATGTAGGAAAAACCATGGAGAACAATCTCAAGTATATGAATGAGCACCAACCCAAAAAATATTTGCAAGCACCAACTTGTAGGAGGACTAACCCCTTTGTTGAACACCAACCCAACAACTATTCGTGAGCACCAACCCATAGGAGCACCAACCCCTTTTTCAAGCACCAACCCAGCAACAATTCATGAGCACCAACCCACAAGAGCACCAACCTCTTTGCCGAGCACCAACCCAATAACAATTCATGAGCACCAACCCACAAGTGCACCAACCCCTTTCCTGATCACCAACCCAACAAAAATTCATGAGCACCAACTCATAGGAGCACCAACCCCTTTGCCGAGCACCAACCCCTTTGTGTACACTACACACCTATCTCTCAATGTTGTTATCTCAATAAATGATAGTTTATTACAACATCTCTTTTCTCTCTCTCACCTTTGCTCTTCTAAGCTAGATATAACAAATACAAATCATATTCATCTCTCACAAATGCTCTTCTAATCTAGATATTAAAATATCAAATCAACCTCTATCTCTAATTTTACAAATGGCTTCTCAAGCCTTTATTTATAGCTTTCCAAATGACCTTTGGCCTTCCCCCTTTATGACCCTTTAATCTTCATGGAAAATGGTGCCAAACTTGTATGACCCTTCATATGCTTGCCTTTGAAAAGTCATGTGGTGACCTTTCATGACCAAAATTGTCCTTCCCACTTTTGTCCTTATCTTGGGTGTCTTTTCGTATTCCTCAAAGTGTCCCTTCATGAGAAATTGCACCCTTCATCTTTTGTCTTCACTTGGTGACTCTTGGAGTTCCCCAAGATGACTCTTCATGGGAAAATGAATCCCATCCTTCTTTTGTCTTTGCCCCATGGCTCTTTGACTTCTCCATGGGCCCTTATTTTGTCTCATATGCAAACAAAAATATATTCATTAATATAGAATAAATATTAACTCACATTAGCCAAGATAAACAACATTAAATGCAATGGGGCCTATATCACCAATAATGCTAGACCTTTGACATCAATGACAATATTTCCAATAATCTCCCCCTTTGTCATTGATGGTAACCTCAATCTTAAAACTGCACATACTATCATCTAAAAACATATAGTAACTCCCCCTTACTATAGCAACTTGTACCTATTCCCTATACCTATTTTTACACCTATACCAATACCTATTATTCTCCCCCTTTGACATCAATGGCAAAGGGCCTACCTGGAGCTAACACTTAGCTCCCCCTCAACTGATGCTAAACATCAATGGTAGGAAGTAATAGAAATTACTCCCAACTCCTCTCACAGATCTTTGAATGTGTCCTTTAATCGTGCCTTTGAGAAGATATCGAACAATACATACACATTATTCTCTATCCTTTGAGCATCTACAATCAACTCATTTGAATCTTTTCTTCTAATCTCACAACCTTCAGCATGAAACTTTAATGTGTATTCTTGATCACATATTTGACTAACACTCAATAGATTATGCTTAAGACCTTTTCCATACAAAACATTCTTAGTCTTAGTTGTACCATAATCCAAACTCAAAGTACCTCTTCCAGCTATCCTGGTAGTGGTTTATTCTCTAAATCTCATTGTGCCACCATTGATCTTCTTTAGAGATATGAACTTACTTTTATCTCCTATCATATGCCTCAAATATCTGCTATCAATTAACCATGGCTGATCTTTACTTTTTACATGCAGAGCTGTCTGAATCATCATAGAATCTTTAGGTTGTTTCTTTTTCCATGAACATGTCTATACCTTCTTCTTGATGAATGGAGCTTTGAAACTCTGATCCTTCTTGATGAATGGTGCTTTAAAAATTTGATCCCTCTTGACTGACTTGAACATGCTTCTACAATACCGAGCTATGTGTCTGAAGTGTTTGCACTTGTTTCATACTATGGTCTCTTCATCAAAGCTTGATAGAGGAGCAAAAGAGTTATGGCTTCTTCTTGACTCTTCTTGACTTTCCTTTTCTTTATTTTTGAAATTGTTAGTTCTTTTTCTACATTCTAATTTCCTATGACCATATCCATTACAATAAATGCAATAGCCATAAAAATAAGACCTATCTGTATATCTCAGACCTGATTGCCTTTTGTAGCTTTGTTCCCTCTAGCCTTCTCTATTTGAAATGTCCTCTGTATTCTTCACTTCTCCCCTTTTTGTTTCCTCTTTTATAAGAGCTTCAGCATAGCTATTTTTATTTTCAAATCTGATCCATACCTTATCTGAATTTACTTTTTAACTTTGACATTATTTTTTTTCTATTTCCAACTATGCTGTGAGATCTTATTCATTCTTATTGGCTTCTTCAATGTGTGCTTGTAGATATTCAATCATTTCCTTTGACTCATGTTCATTTTTCTTGATTTGGTGCTTTAATCTTTGATTCTTCTTTCAAACAACTTCTAACTTTTCTAAGGCACAAATGAGCTCTCCTTCCTTATTCACTTCAGTATCCTTCTCTTCTTCTTGATCATCTTCATGTATGGCCATGAATAGAATCTCTTCTTCTTCTGAATCACTAACTCCACTATCTTCAACTGAGCTAGGATTCTTAGAATATAGGCTCTTCTTCTCGAATCCCTTCTTGGATTTTCCTTTGAAATTCTTCTTGTATGTAGGCTTTTCTTCTTCATCATCATTACCCTTATTTGGTCATCTATCTAAAAAATGTCCAATCTTTCCACAATTAAAACATTTAAAAGGTAATTTTCCTTAATATTTACCTGTTCCTCTTTTCAACTTGTGAATGAAAAGTGCTCCATTGTCATCTTCATCATCGTTGGAACTATCACTTGATTCTTGAATCTTAGCTTTCTTTTTATTTGATGTTTTGAAAGCCACTTCTCTCTTTGAGGGTTTATCTTATTCTGTCCACATCTCATATGCCATGAGAATACTATGAAGCTCATCCATCTTTAGCTTGGCTAAGTTATTCATCTCTTCGATTGCAGAACCCTTTACATCATATCTCATTAGTAGAGATCTCAAAACCTTTTGCACCACCGTTGACTCATCCAAAGTTTCTCCAAGACCTTGAATCTAATCTACGATTTGATCAACTCACAAAAGATAACTTGTTATATCTTCTTCTTCTTCCATCTTCAAACTTTCAAACTACCTTCTAAAAGTTTGAAGCTTAGCTTGCTGAACCTTTCCATCACCTTTGTAAATATTCTCAAGTTTTATCCAAGTTTCATGAGCAGATTTACATTGCATAGCTTTAATAAATTCATAATCACATAAACCACATAAAATACCACTTAAAGCTTTACCATTACATTCACTTGCCTTCTTTTCTACTGCAGTAATTACAGATGTTTGTGGATCTTCATATTCCTCCACCACTACTTTCCATATGTTGAATCCAAGGGCCATCAAATAAATCTTCATTCTCATGCTCCGAAAAGCATAATTCATCCCATCAAACAAATGTGCCTTATTTGTAGAAAATCCTTCTTGTGACCTAGCCATCATGCTTTCCCGATCTACCTTCAAGCTATAAAACTTTTCAAAAAGGAACGTGGTCTAATACCAATTGTTAAACATGGGATATACTGAGAGATGGGGTGAATCAGTATATCATATATCTTATAAATCTTTCTCTTAACCAAATTCTACTTAATCAAACATTCAAGATATGCAATAAAACTCAAACAATAAACACCACACAAGATAGAGAGAGAGACACCAGATATAAAGTGGAAACCCAATGTGCGAAAAACCATGGAAAACAATCTCAAGTATATGAATGAGCATCAACCCAAATAATATTTGCAAGTACCAACTTGTAGGAGCACCAACCCCTTTGCTGAGCACCAACCTAGAAACTATTCATGAGTACCAACCCACAGGAGCACCAAACCCTTTGCTGAGAACCAACCCAACAACCCTTCATGAGCACCAACCCACATGAGCACCAACCCCTTTGTTGAGCACCAACCCATAGGAGCACCAACCCCTTTACTAAGCACCAACCCAACAACAATTCATGAGCACTAACCCACAGGAGCACTAACCCCTTTGTGTATACCACACACCTATCTCTCAATGTTTCTATCTCAACAAATGATAGTTCATTACAACATCTCTTTCCTCTCTCTCACCTTTGCTCTTCTAAGCTAGATATAACAAATAAAAATCACATTCAACTCTCACAAATGCTCTTCTAAGCTAAATATTACAATATCAAATCAACCTTTATCTCTCATTTTACAAATGGCTTCTCAAGCCTTTATTTATAGCTTTCCAAATGACTTTTGGCCTTCCCCCTTTGTGACCCTTCAATCCTCATGGAAAATGGTGACAAACTTGTATGATATTTCATATTCTTGCCTTTAAAAAGTCATGTGGTGACCCTTCATGACCAAAAACGTCCTTCCCACTTTTGTCCTTATCTTGGTGACTTTTTGTATTCCTCAAAGTGTCCATGATAAATTGTGCCCTTCCTCTTTTGTCTTCACTTGGTGACTCTTGGAATTCCCTAAGATGACTCTTCATGGGAAAATTCATCCCATACTTCTTTTGTCTTTACCCCATGGCTCTTTGACTTATCCATGGGCCCTTCTTTTGTCTCATATGCAACCAAAAATATATTCATTAATATTAGATAAATATTAACTCACATTAGCCAAGATAAACAACATTTAATGCAATGGGGCCTATATCACCAATAATTCTAGACCTTTGACATCAATGACAATATTTACAACACCATAAAATTACTCACAAGACCTCACATGATTTTCAAACCATCTGTCATACCTATTAGCCCTCTAAGAAGCTTGCCTAACTCCATGTTGACTGTCAACAAACAAGCATAGGATTGTGACAAAAAAATAGATGATTTAACTATTGGTGTGATATAACAAATACTATTTAAACTTATAAACACTCATTATCACCACCTCTACCAAGTTTCATAGCTGGATTATGCCTACAGAGGTCTTAAAACTCATTTTTCTCAAAACTAGCTATCAAGCTTCTTATGTTTTGAATTTTCATGATTTTTCAACTATACTAGCTGATTTATAACCTTTTAATGATTATAATTGTGAAATTTGAGTTTCAACAAGACTTTTATTACGTTTTTGTGACCTTCATTCAATATACTTGATGATTCATTGGTAAAACTCAGTCTTACGCATGCTATCAAACACCATTTCTCTTCATTTCTTTAAATATAACAGCCTTTGAAAACACTATTGTAGGTGATCATTGGGGAAATGGAGTGTATTTAATTATATTTCATCATCACTTATAACATAAAATTCAACCTATAGACCCCATTTCATACTATCTCCAAGACTCTCTTATCTCTCCCTTTCTTCATTCTCCATATGATACTTATGAGAGCACACTAGGTCGATGAAATTCTTAACAATATTCATAAAATCTATATATCCACAAATTCTCCTCAACATATAGCTCTTTAAAAATTTCACCTTGATACACTCCTATTTCAAAACTTCCTATCTTGGCTATAGGTCATATTTTAATATTGAGGACTATCATCTCATAGTGTATGATCTCTTCAAGACCTATTCATGCATTTGGAAACCATTTTTTATCTTAAACAAAAATCAAAGGATCCCTATTATATTCCATCTTACCTTCACTATCACTATCATGGAGACTAATTTCACCCATCACTTCACTTGGTAGTTCAGGCTAAGATGAAGTTGTAGGTGTTTTCTCTTTGCATACTTGAAGATGTTTGTGATACATGGAGTGAGTTGATGAGGACTATATCTTGAATTTGAATCTACTGTATTATGTACTTTAAGTTCATTCCACATTTTCAAGATCTCTCAGTACCCAAAGATTTAGTTTGAAAACCTTGAAATTAAGAGGCTTAACAAAGATCTAATGTATAGACTAAGTACATTATCTATGAAGCAAGTGAAGTAAACACATTAATCAATAAATTGGTGTTCATTTGAGTTTTTTAATCCATTCACTTCCCTCTCCTATTTACTTATTGACAATTTGTCTCTGAACATAACCAAATATATTGAAGGTGCTTGTTATGTACTCATGTACAAACTGATGGGAGGTGAGGGATTGGTTTCAAAAGGAAATATGGATCCAAGACCATTATTGGTTCCTTTGATCAACTCCTAACTTTAAGAGGCATCAAATTTTGATAAATAAACTCAAATGAGTGAACTCCAAAGCTACTCCAAAACTCTTTTACACTCTAGGACAAATCTAAGACTATTATAGGTGGTGATTTACCCACTACACTCATCTTCACTTGATCTATCTATCACCTCTCTGAGCTACTAATCTTCTATGAATAGTTTTAACTTGATCTTTATGATATGACATAAGGAATTTAGGTGTCTTTGAGCATGAATTGAGCTTCTTAAGACACATCAAAATAGTACTCAGACCTTTGTCACCTTGAAATGAAGATTATCTTGCCAAAACATCTCAAAAGAGGTTGTGTTCAACTTGGAGGATCATGAATCCATTTATAAATGAATTAGGTATGTGAAGGCTTAAAAATTAAATTGATAAGTTAAGAATATGAAAAATAATCCTTAACAACTCAGATTTTGCTTCCAAACTAGCCCAAAAGACCATTCATAAAGATATGTAGCAAATATGTTTTATGATATAAATACCTTATTATAAGGAGTTACCTAATGAAAATAACTTGAATAGGTATTATTTTACCTTAAAATAACTCCCCTAAAATCATTCCTCTTCATGATATCTTGAAGTAAAGAAGCAAAATAAAACCTGGACCCTATCTAGATGAACAGGCCATCTAGACACCCCCTGCACTATTAGTGATTGTTCATATATATGGGGAGATGAACCTAAAAATAATTACCACAAAATGGAATTCAACTATGTTACCTATCACTACCTAAGATATTCTATCACAATTCTCTTTCTCCTAACTGTACTGAGTGAAAACCTTAGGCCCTCCTAGAGCTACCCAAAATTGCAATAAAATGGTTTTCCATTAGCATGAATAACTAGAGGCTTGAATTATAAATCCAACACTTGTACAATATTTTTATGATTTGAGTGACCTTTCCTTCCTTCTGGAAACCTTCTAAAGTGCTTAAATCTCCATTAATGGCATAAAACTTGTTTAATGCCTAGTCTATAGCCAATAGGTTTTCCTTACCTATGCTAGTTATTATGTCTGTATCTAATTACATATGACTAATATTTGATATTAGGGACACCATGGATTCCTACATATGATATATGATCTTTTTTACTAAGAAAAACCTTTAAAAACATGTTCAACCATGGCTCCAAAAGGCCCAAAACTACATCTTTTTGCACCAAAACTCCTCTTATCCACTCCAAATGACTTGAAATGGACTTTAACATGTCTAAATAAGGAAAAAATCCATAAGTATTTTTAATTAAGTCAAAACTAATTTGACTTATTCAAAAAGTCACTTTTCATTTAAAATTTCTAGTTAAACTCAAGTCATCTAATGCACTTTTGAATGTATTTTTGGAAAATTGGATTTATTAGACATCATTTTTGACCCATTAGAATCTATGACACTTTTTAAAAACCTCCTTCCCACCTTTGAATTCTCAAAAACCTTGGAAACTAGCTAGATGTTTCACTTGTAGCTCAAGACCCATTTCTAGGCCTTTACCTTAAAGTTTCCAAATTTACATTAAACCTTGATAAAGTGTTTCAAAAAATGTAAGTAAAATGAGATTGGGACATTAATATTGTCTTACCTTTACACCATTGGATCATCCACTACACTAGGACTCTACATAACTCCCCATACCACATAAAGACCATCTAAGATACTATACTGCATCATCAAGTTAAGACTAGAAAGAGACTAGTCATAAAGGTAAAAGGTCACTGCATGGTCTAGGAGAGTGGATTGATCCATCTAGGAAAAAAAATTGTATGTAGGCCAATTTTGGCCAACATTTCTCACATTTACCTACTAACAAGAAGGAAATAATTATGTGGAACCTTGTTGGATAGTTAGTTGAAATTAAAAGATTTCCAAGCTAAGCATGTGCAATTTTTTGTTAGTTTTTTTTGTTTGGTTTTTTAGTGTGGTTTATTATTTGTTTGATATTTTATTTATAGGTTCATTGGTGTGTCTTTGTGATATTGGTAGAGTCATAATTTATGAGATTCAATGTTATATCTTTTGATCCTTTGTATAATCCTATATAGCCTTTTAATTTTTAGTTTTTACCCCTATCTAAAAAAATTGAAGTTGAAGAGTCACAATGGAATATTAAATATCACACATTTATGAAATGAAATGGTTTCAAGAGTGAATATATAAGGATTTTATTACTTTGAAAAAAGTGTTTGGTCAAGAGAAATATAGCTTAAAATGTTTATCCATTAGAGTACTATGAGGAGAGACTTGTTACAAGTCTACGGGTCTATGTAAAGAATTGTATGTTAGGGTGTGGAGCTAAAAGCTTCACCAAGGAGCATACATTATTAGTTTCAGGTCTACACAGACACTGACGTTGGTCAGGAGAGACTGACGTCGGTTAGAAGTAGTTGCAGAGGTGCTGATGTCGGTAGAGGGTCGGCCGACGGCGGTCATAGACAAGCAACAGGAACCGACGTCGATTACCTGCTTGTCCAGAAAGCTATTTCCGTGGACAAAAGTGAGTGTTTTCATGATGAGTTTGAGTTGTAGTCTCAAGCTCGTGTCTCTATTATTGGAAATACTATTTTTAGAGCCCTTGTTCAAGTGGCTTAACTATTTGTTGGAAGTGCATGCTCAAGTCTCCTAATTCTATATGTAGAATTAGATCTTCCTAGCTTATTGTAGTTGGTAGTAGCTATTGTGAATTATTGTTGTAATTCATTGGTATGTGAAGAATAGTACAGAATTGAATCAATCCAGGTTTGTTGGAGTTGGTTGTTCTTGAGAGAGAGAGAGCTCTTGAGGAATAGAGATCTAGTGAGAGATCTATACATCTAGGAGAGGTGTGGAAGAAAGAAGTTTCTTCAATTGTATTCCTTAATACAAGTTTTCAGGGTGGTTTCTTGTATCTCTTGTTCTTGCTATTATCTCATTCTAATTACTTGTCAATCTGATTTAATTCTACATTTATTGCTTTCACAATTGTAATCTATTGTTGGCTGATCCCCCAACAAGTGGTATCAGAGCCTTGGTTGCAGGTTCAGAGCTTGATATCCAACAATTGGTATCAAAGCTCAGGTTCACTAACAGGTGGTTCAGATCTGTGTAGTGTGTATTGATTACAGGTTCTCACAGGGGTTTCTACAGGGATTTCTGTTTGAGTGGGAGAAGCAATGGCAGATGAAAGTAAATTGAGAATGGAAAAGTTTAATGGAAAAAATTACCAACATTGGAGAATGTAGATAGAGAATTATCTGTATCAAAAAGATCTCTACTTACCATTAGGTGGGGTTGCAAAGAAGCCCAAAGACATGGAGGATGAAGAATGGGAAGTTCTTGATAGAGAGGCTCTGGGGTCTATAAGACTGAGTCTAGCATTCACTATGATATCTAACTTATCACAGGCAAAGTCTACGGTAGAGTTGATGACTACGTTAGCAAATTTGTATGAAAAACCCTCAACTTCTAATAAGGTATATCTTATGAAGTAGTTATTTAATTTGCATATGAATGAAGCTGGATCTATTTCTACTCATCTGAATGATTTCAATGGAATTGTGAATCAATTAAGTTCAGTGAATATAGTGTTTGATGATGAAATAAAAGCTCTTTTGATATTATGTTCTTTGGCTGAAAGCTGGCATGGCTTAGTAATGGCAGTAAGTAATACTGCATCTGCATCAAATATTTTGAAAGTAAAGGATGTTGTCAGTGTTATCTTGAATGAATAAATATGCAGGAAAAACACAGAAGAGGCATCTGGGAACGCTTTAAGTTTTGAGAGCAGGGGAAGGCAGAAAGAGAAGAGCAAGAAAGGCAGATCAAGATCCAAGTCAAAGGGGAAAGGCAGATCTAAATCCAGAAATGGCAGAAGGCCACAATGCTGGAATTGTGGAAAGATGGGGCACATAAGCAGAGATTGTCGGTCATAACCTAAGGAGGACAATCAGCACAAAGGAAAGGAAGAAGCCAAGGTTGCAGGGATTGCACAAGATGCTTTAATTTTCTCTCTGCATAATAATATAGAATCTTGGGTATTAGATTTTGGTGCATCTTTTCATGCTACCCCTAACAGGGAATATTTCAGGGATTATATCCATGGAGATTTTGGAATAGTGTATCTAGGGGATGATGAGCCCTGTAAAATAATTGGCAAAGGTAAAGTGCAGCTGAAGATGTAGAATAACAACACATGGGTGTTGAGAGATGTGATGCATGTTCCTAGCTTGAAGAGAAATTTGATCTCTTCAGGAAAGTTAGGGGATGAGGGTTGTACAGTAACTCTCACAGTAGAATCTTGGAAGGTGACCAAGGGTGCACTTGTTATGGCTAGAGGTAAGAGAGAAGGTACTCTCTATTTGTGTAATTGTGTTACTAACAAATCTCCTTCTGTATTATCTACTTCAGATGTGGATGCTAAATTGTGGCACTCAAGGCTTGGCCACATGAGTGAGAAGGGGATGTCAATTCTTAAGTCCAAAGGTATGCTTTCAGATTTAAAAGGCATAGATCTAGAGTTTTGTGAGCACTGTGTATTTGGAAAATAGAAAAGGGTTAGTTTTCTCAAGACTGGGTCTACTAAGAAGAGGCATAAGTTGGAGCTTGTTCACACAGATGTGTGGGGACCAGCTCAGGTTACTTCCATTGGAGGATCACAGTACTATGTATCTTTCATAGATGATGCTACAAGGAAGGTATGGATCTATTGTATTAGAAGAAAATATGATGTATTTGAGACTTTTAAAGTTTGGAAAGCTATGGTTGAGAATGAAATAGGTAAAAGATTAAAGTGCCTGAGATTAGACAATGGTGGTGAGTTCTGCAGTCATACGTTCAGAGATTATTGTTACATGCATGGAATCTATAGGCAAAGGACGGTTCCAAGGACACCTCAGTAGAATGGTATTGCTGAAAGGATGAACAGGACAATAATGGAGCGTGTAAGATGTATGAGATTGCATGCTGGGTTGCCCTTACATTTTTGGGCACAAGCTGTTGACACTGTAGTATACCTGATTAACAGAGGACCCTCTATAGCTCTAAATGGTGGTATTTCAGAAGAGGCATGGATAGGTAAAAAGGTTGATCTCTCATATCTCAAAGTTTTTGGTTGTGAAGCCTTTGTGCACATAGATTAAAAAAATAGAAAGAAGCTCGATGCTAAGTCTATGAGATGCACGTTTATCGGCTATGGCTCAGATGATTTTGGTTACAGATTGTGGAATTTAAAAACTAACAAGGTAATCAGGAGACGTGATGTTGTTTTCAATGAAAGAGTTATGTATTGTGATTAGCTAAGGAAGCTGAATCAATCTGAGCAGAGCAATGGTGAATTGGATGAGGTGAAAGTCCAAAATGAGCTCGCAGGAAAAAGAAATAATCACTTACAGGAAAACACAGAGACCGACATCGGTAGGGTAGGAACCGGCATCGACAGTATAGAAACTAGCATCAGCCGTACAGAGACCGATGTCGGCAGGACAGGAACTGAGGTCGGTCAGGCAGAACTGATGTCGGCCAGTAACAGGTCTGGAGGTGACCGAGGTCTGTCACTGTCAGAGAATTTGGGTGGACAGCGTGTTGTGGACGAGTCTCAGACACCCATCAAGAGGTCAGAAAGGGTGAGTAAGCCTCCAATTAGATATTCTCCTTCTTTATTTTATCTATTTCTAACTAATGGTGGAGAACCAGAGAGTTTTGAAGAAACAATACAGGTGGAGTCCAAGAGTCAGTGGGAGCGTGGCATGGTTGAGGAGTTGGAGTACTTAAGAGAGAACCAAACATGGGATTTGGTTGAATTGCCAGCTGGTAAGAGAACACTCAAGAATAGATGGACCTACAGGTTGAAAGAAGGTGAGAATGGACAGATGAGATATAAGGCCAAATTAGTAGTAAAAGGATTTGCACAAAAGCTAGGTATTGACTTTGGTGAGATTTTTTCTCCTATAGTTAAAATGACTTCTATAAGGGTTGTATTGTCTTTGGTTGCTTTTGAGGATTTGCATCTTGAATAGCTAGATGTTAAGATAGCGTTTCTTCATGGAGATTTGGATGAGGAAATTTATATGGAATAGCCAGAAGGATTCGAGGTCAAGGGTAAGGAGAAGTTTGTGTGCAGATTGAAGAAAAGCTTGTATGGCCTCAAGCAAGCTCCTAGGCAATGGTACTTAAAATTTGATAGGTTTATGACTGAGCATGGCTACAGTAGGTGTCAATCAAACCATTGTGTGTATTTCAAGAGATTTGATAACGGTAGATATATTATTCTATTATTGTATGTAGATGATATGTTGGTTGCAGGATCTCACATGCAGGATATCTCTGAGCTTAAGGTGAAATTAGCTCAAACGTTTGCTATGAAGGATTTGGGAGCAACAAAGAAAATCCTTGGCATGAGCATTAAGAGAGACAGAAAAAATCACAGGTTGATATTGTCTTAAGAAGATTATGTGGACAAGGTGTTGAAACGGTTCAATATGCAGGATGCTAAACCGGTAAGCACACCTTTGGCTGGACATTTTAAGTTGTGTAAAGAACAATGTCCTAATTCATATGATGAGGTAGAGTACATGAGTAAGGTTCCATATTCTTCCATAGTAGGGAGTTTGATGTATGCAATGGTTTGTACTAGACTGGATATTGCCCAAGCAGTGGGAGTGGTAAGTAAGTATATGGCCAATCCAGGTAAGGAACATTGGAAAGCAGTTCAGTGGATCCTTAGATATCTGAGAGGAACCAGCAGTAGGCACTTGTGCTATGGAGGTTCAGATACTTCTCTACATGGTTATGTAGATTCAGATATGGTAGGTGATTTAGATGGCAGGAGGAGCACTACAGGTTATGTTTTCACTGTAGGTGGAACGGCAGTTAGCTGGATATCTAAGTTGCAAAAGGTTGTTGCCTTGTCAACTATAGAAGTAGAATATATTGCAGCCACAGAAGCTAGCAAGGAGATGATATGGATGACACGGTTCATGGATGAGCTTGGTAGGGAGCATGAGAGTTGAAAATTATATAGTGACAGTCAGAGTGCAATCCATTTGGCTAAGAATTCAGCCTTTCATTCAAGAACAAAGCACATACAACTAAGGTACCATTTCATATGACAAGTATTGGAAGATGGTGAGTTGAAGCTGGAGAAAATCCATACAGATAGGAATCCTGCTGATATGTTAACCAAGCTGGTTACAAAGGAGAATTTAAATCTTCATTCAACTTCTATTGGTCTTCATGATTGAGTTGAAGATGGAGGAGCTAGAAGATGTTGCTGTATAGGTACTGGTGCAGCTATTTATCTCCAAGTGGGAGATTGTTAGGGTGTGGAGCTAAAAGCTTCACCAAGGAGCATACATTATCAATTTCGGGTCTACACAGACACCGACATCAATCAGGAGAGATCGACGTCAGTTAGAAGCAGTTGCAGAGGCACCGATGTCGGCAGAGGGTTAGCCAACGGCGGTCACAAACAAGCAGCAGGAACTGACGTCGGTTACCTGCGTGCCCCGAAAGCTTTTTCCGTGGACAGAAGTGAGTGTTTGCATGATGAGTTTGAGTTGTAGTCTCAAGCTCGTGTCTCTATTATTGGCAATACTATTTTTAGAGCCCTTGTTCAAGTGGCTTAACTGTTTGTTGGAAGTGCATGCTCAAGTCTCCTAATTCTATATGTAGAATTAGATCTTCCTAGCTTATTGTAGTTGGTAGTAGCTATTGTGAATTATTATTGTAATTCATTGGTATGTGAAGAAGAGTACATAATTGAATCAATCCAGGTTTGTTGGAGTTGGTTGTTCTTAAGAGAGAGAGCTCTTGAGGAATAGAGATCTAGTGAGAGATCTATACATCTAGGAGAGGTGTGGAAGAAAGAAGTTTCTTCAATTGTATTCCTTTTGTAAAGAGTTTGTTAATACAAGTTTTTAGGGTGGTTTCTTGTATCTCTTGTTCTTTCTATTATCTCATTCTAATTACTTGTCAATCTGATTTAATTTCACATTTATTGCTTTCACAATTGTAATCTATTGTTGGCTGATCCCCCAACATTGTAGGTTTGAATCAAGTTCATGAGTGTTTTTTTAACACTACTTGTGTTTGTATCCTTATAAATTTATAAGTGATTTTTAAGTATGTGCATTGTAATTCCTTGTTAAAATTAATAAATAATGTCTTTTCTTATTTATTTAGTATCCATTTTCTAATATTAAACTACGTAGTATAATATGGTTGTTCATTTGAATACCTAAACATTAATACAACAATTACTATTATATAAATGTTATTCATTGTTGGGTTGAGTATGTGACAATATAGTGGATTTTCTTTAGATGTTAGAGAATTTTTATAAATATAAAGAGGTGTGAGATTCAGAATTAGAAAATAAAGGATGACCTCCTAGAAAGGAATAAGAGAACCAAGAGTATAAAATATTTCAAAGATGTTGAGATAAAACAATAAGAGATTAGGTTCCATGGAGATATACAAATAATAACTATTACTCTTGAGTATGTGAAGAATAGGGAGTTGAAGTCTCCATATGGATAAAATTATGAGTAAGACAAGGATCTTGAAGTCTCATTATAAACTAAATGTGTTGAATTCAAAGAGGATGGATTTAATTTTAATGGATATTTCTATGAATATGGAGTGTATGGCATGAAAATTTTGATGTCCGTAGAAATTGAATCGAAGTGATATAAAGGCAATCATGTTACTAATAAAAAATGAATATGTGCATAAATAATGAGCAATTATCTTTAAAACAATTATCTATAGCCATCAACCAAGGAAGGACTATTTTGAATAATTTGGATTTATACCCACTAAGGTGGAGTGGAGAAAATTTTCTTCAAAAATAATTTTCTTATATTCCAAATAAGTTAGACTATTTCAAACCATTTGGGCATATATCATTTTGAATGAATTGGACTATTTTGAATAATTTGGACTTATACCCACTAAAGTGGGGTGGAGAAAATTTTATTCAAAAGTAATTTTTTTATATTCCAAATAAATTGTGCTATTTCAAACCATTTAGCCATTGATCATTTCATATAAATTGAGTTATTATAAATAATGTGGACTTATACCCACTAAAGAAGATTGGATAGAATTTTATCCATATTTTTTTATATTCCAAATAAATTGGATTGTTTCAAAGCATTTGATTATAGATCATTTTGAATAAATTGGGATATTTTGAATAATTTAGACTTATACCTACTACAGTGGAGTGAAGACGATTTTCTCCAAAAATAAATTTTCTATATTCCAAATAAATTGGACTATTTCAAACTATTTGAGCATAGATCATCTCCATTAAATTGAGCTATTTTAAATAATTTGGACTTATACCCACTAAAGTGAAGTGAAGAATATTTTCTCTATAAATATGTTTTTAATATTCCAAATAAATTGGATTATTTTAAACCATTTGGGAATAGATAATTTTGAATAGATTGGACTATTTTGAACTCATGGAACCCTTTTGGGATTTTATTGATCCTTTCAAGTATATTATATTTTTGGTACATGTGGCACCATTTGATTGGCAAAATTATGGATGAAAACATAATAAGCAATTAGTTCATCTACTTAATAAAATATATTGAGAATTATTTGTTGTTCATTGGGAAGATCTTCATGAGCAGGTGTTAATATACTAATGGATCAACTTGGGAAAATTCAAGATAATCTGATGGAATATCCACTTGAAAGGGGCTTATATTTTAAACGTGGACCTAATTCAATACTTTCAAGGAATCTCCAACTATAAATCAAAGTACACTTAACGAGATCAATGTAATTTAAAATTAGAATTGACTAATTTAAAATAAATTAAACTACATCTAAAATAATTTAGAATTGATTTATATGAAATTGATGATAATTTTTATTACTATAATTATATATTATAATCACTAAATACACTTGAAAGAATCATAATAGGTGAAGTTACATCTTTATAAACACTAGTTCATAGTTGTTGACATGGATTTTTTTCTTTCTCCCTAGAATGTGATGATAGATGTCATTTTGATTCTCCAATCCTTTTCATATTTTTTACTTCCATTTCTAGTATATCTACTTGATGTAACATAATTAATTTTAATTTTTTTATTTGTAACACAATTTTGAGAATTACAATCAATGAACAACGTGTTTACAATTGAAAAATCATCTCCAAAGGTCCCTTTACAGATAACTTCATCCAATTTATTTATGTTTATATTGAAGGACTTATAATATATTTCCCCAAAACAAACATGAAATTAAAACTTATGTAACCCATGGCCTGAATGAGTAGCCTCAAATGATTTCCCTCTATCATTGACCAAATGCCAATGTGAGAAAAAAACTATAGTGCCACCTTCAAAATTTATTTGGAATGATATCAAATGTAATATGACATATTTTTTATTTTGTAGTATTATTTTTTTCTCGTATTAATCATTTACATATCTTTTATTTTGTACACAATAAATAATAAGTTGTCCAACCCCAAAATCAATAGTTTTTTAGAAGTTGGTTTTATCTCCTCCTTTGAAATGTCTATAATTTGTTAAAAAAATGAATCATTTATTAACAATATTATATTATAATAAATATAACATGTAAATTATCTAATAAAATTTTTTACATGTTACTAGATTGGTCGTTGATGCACTTTTGATTTGCATTTTATATTGTAACATATAAACATAATGCTTTTCATTTGATGTATTTTTTATTTGCATTTTCTTAAATCTTATAAAGATTCATATAAACATATATAAAAATAAACGCATGCTCAGGAACATGTAACTATAATCATTATACATGGATGTAATATTTCTATTTCCAATTTTATAACATACATATGCATATACATGTTCATATTGAACCCTTATAAATTGACCATAACTTGATCATATTATGAAATAATCATGTTTTTACATAACTTGTTTCTCATAGACATTGATAAGAATTTAACCATAACTTATTTTTACATAACCTTTTTTCACTAATTATCCATGTTGTTGTACATAAGGGGTTTCAAGAAGGAACTAGACCCTTTTTCCAATAAATCTTCTAGTTCTATTTTTTGTTTGTTTAAAGACCCTTGAATATTTCTATGTACTATCATACCAAACAAATTTATATCTTGTTTATCTAAACCATGTAAATTACCACTTTCAAATAAATCAAACTTCTTATCAAAACAATCCAAAATGATTTGTTCCATGAAAAGAAGGCATTGTCTATCTTGTAGTTGTTGTGCTGAATAGTTCATTTATGTGAACAAGTTTCTATTTTGTTCATGTATTTTTTCTATATTTTTTCCCTATTTCAAGATGCTTCTAACCTCTTAGTTGGATAAGGTCATAGGAAGATTGAACTCTTTCTACAAATGAAGCCTTATAAATTGTTTCATTGGCTTCATTATATTGGTAACATATTTTGTGCACAATACGGAATGAAGTACAAGTTTTCAGAAATCTTTTGCTTCTAACAGAGCATTTATTTCTCAATTATGGTGAATTGTATTCCTGCTCTAAAATAATTATCTATTGTGCTGTCATTATGTTTTTTTCATTTAAAATTTTGAACCTTATGACATTTTTCTCCATCATATCTTCTAAGACTTCTTTTGATTCGATAATACATTGAGGGTTACTTGAATAAAAAAGAATTAACAAAGCATCCTTCATTTGAACCTCATCATGTTTTAAAAAAGAATGAATTATAGTATTCACCCCTATTTCATTCAAATTTATTATTTTGATATGAGTGTTTCCCAATTCAAATATCTCTACAAGAATGTTCAAGGTGTAACTATTAGAGAAAATATACCATGTAGATAATTCACTGTTTGTCTAATCAGAATTTTGTGTCAATGAAAGTGTATCAACCTTTTTTTCAATCTCATGTTTCTCCACTGGTTTTAGTAATTGTATAGCATTTTTCAAATTTACATACACATATGTTTCCCTTTCTTGTCTTATTTTCTTCAATGTTTTTTCTATCATGACTGCAAAGTATCTTAAATACATGTTTACATGGTGGCAAGTAGAATAAGTTATTAACCCTTATTCATGTTTTTATTTCAACATATTTTATATTCTAATGACCAAATTATATCTATCTATCAACCCATAAATTTTAAGGTTTTCATAGCTATTCAAATGAAACCCAAATATTTCACAAGAAGGAGAAAACTTATTTTTTGTCAATTCCATTTTACTAGGTGTAAATTTATTGAAATTAGTTATAGCTCGATGGAGAATTCCCTCTTATCAATTCCATAATTATAGTTAGAATTGAAGGGCATCTTCAAGTTCATCCTTATCATAGGCAATAATTATTCCAATCTTAAAATATTCTTTTCCTAATGTAGTGCTAAACAAGTATATATTTGTATGCATGTTTGATGAACTAAACAACTCAAAATAACAATCAGCAAGAGGAATTTTGTCACCACCATAAAATGGAAGATGGTGATGTGGATTTAATTTTAGTTTTGGTATTTTAAATAGGAATATATCCAAATTATTTTAGAGTGATGCCTTCTTCTACATTTAATGTGTGGGAATTCCTTTCTCGCTTGAAGACATTCTGCAAAGAAATTGAAATGATTTAAATATTGATCTTTTGTAAAATTCAAGTTGCATATTGCACCAATTCATGAATTTTTTATTAAGTAGTGATTAATTTTATCTCAACAAATGTTAATTCTAAACTACAATACAAAATACATATTAAATCTTAGTAATATATACATTAACTCACACTTAAACTAATAATGTATGGCCTGATTGAAAATAAATTATATGTACACCAACCAATATAATATAATGGGCAAAGGAATCCAAATACATTTATTTTAAAGGAGAAAAATGAGGGGGAAGTATGTTTATAATATGTGTCAAAACACCCATCAATAGGTACCTTCAAGGTATCTTCTAGGAGATACCTTTCAACCATGCACAAGAGTGAATTTTTATTACAAGGCATCTCATAGGAGATATTTTCAAGTTAACCATGATGGTATTACAAGTGTATTTCAATGCACTTGAAGGAATATCTTAGTAGACACCTCGAAGGGTAGTGTCATTAATTCAAAGGGACATTGAATGTATTTCCTAGTAGATACCTTCAACATGCACCTGAGTAGAACTTTCCTTCACCTTGAAATCACTACTAGGTGATAAATTGATAACTTGAAGGGCCTTTTAATACATGGGATAGTGCACATTGATGATGATAGGCCAAACATAAGAACACACATTTTAGATCCTCCTATGTACATGCACTTTCCACCTCAATTCAGTTTAACAATTTTCTCTATTACATTAATAGTTTAAAATCTGAATAATTACCTTTTTGTATGAGTGAAATTTTCCTTTACCTTGAAGTTCATTGTAATATATTCAAGGTATCTATTAGGAGACACCTTCAAGTTACCCATGAAGGTATTACAAGGCCCTCAAAGGGATATCCTATTAGATAACTCAAGGTTGAACTTGCCCAATGTTATTGAGGTTTATAATATCTTCAAGTTATCTCCTAGGAGATACCTTCAAATTACTCATGAGGGAATCTGCAAATAGATACCTTGAGGTTGAACTTGCCCAATGTTATTGAGGTGTATAAGGGATTTAATGTGTAAATGGGTGTTCCAATAAAAGAAGGTAGTTATCAACACATCTATTATTATGAATAAGGTCTCCTTAGTGGGTTATTCTAAAAAATAGTGTTATTAAAGGCCCACTTAGTGGGTATTTGTCCTATAAGTAGATTATCTACAAAACTGAAGTGATTAATATGCTTGAGTTATGTTAATTACCATGACATAAAGATACTAAGTTGGTTTCCATTGATATGAAGGAGATTGAGATAGGTGTAGGTATCGATCTAGTTTGGAATGGGTCATATGAAATGGTTGTTAGAAAGATCTAATTACACAAGAAAGGAAATCCATTTTCAAAGATATTTTGGGATTTGCCTTGAAATATTGTTACTAGAGACATCCATGTAAAACATGATACCATAGTTCCTAAAACCATTGGGGAAGCCTCCTTCCAGAGTCATTCTATGGAGCTTATTATTCAACACTTTCCCATTATCATTGTGCCAACACTAAATTCCCACAAAGTTGCAAATGAAGAAACCTTGTGATGTTGTTCCCAAACTACCACATGATGAGGGATTGGTTTGGGTCTTTCAATTCCTTTTTAGTCTCATTGAGGCATTTGATGTACAACTATTACACAAACTCTAGGATGGGGGTGGCGTAGTGGCATGTAATTGACCAGACCAAAAATACCTTAAATAACACTTTTGTACCCAACATTTTCCTACATTAAGTTTTCCTCTCCATTCTATGGATGTTTTTTTACCAGATTGCTCCTAAATCTCCTTCATCAATTACAAATAATGATATTTTGCATTTTGTGCAAAATTATTAAATGCCTTTCTGGACTATTGTACTATGTAATTTTTGGGACTTGGTTTTATTTGAAAGTATTTTATTTGTGATTTTATTTGGACATTAAGTTCAGAGTTTTGTTCATTAGGAAAAGTGTTTGGGACTTATTTATTAGATATTTTACTCAGAACCTCTTTTTTGAAAACTTTACAATTTAGGATTTTTGCCCAAAACTTATTTTTGGAAACTTTGTGCTTTAAGTTTTTTGTTCAAGACTTGTTCATCAGACATTTTGTTTGAACATTGTTCTAAAGGATTTGTTTTTTTTAGGATTTTGGTATCAAAACTTTTGATTTAGGGTATTTTTTCAAACATTTTATTCAAATGTTGTTTTGAAAGATTTGGTCTTTGGACAATATGTTTGAGGTTTGTGTTTGGAGCCTTCAGTTCACAAGAATTATTGGATCAAACCCAACATGAAACCCAAATCCTGACTACTGATATCCTACTAGACTTAGACAATAAAGCCCACTAGACTTAGTCAAAAGAATGTAAAGATGTGGCTTCCCCACCAACCAAACTAAGAAGTTTTTAATTGTGTAGGTAAGGCATAATATGAACATTGGGCATTAAAAGTATATGAAATAGAATTGAATACAAAAAGCTATATCAATGACTTACGATTATCGACATGTTCACTGATCAAAATAAAAATATGATCCTATTAATACTCTATGAGTAAATCCCTAACCACCTATGCACCAATTGCAAATAAGAAACTAATGGAAAGGAGTTTTCATAGTCCAGGAAACTAAACAAATAGAATACAATTAACAAAGTTTTTAGCTCATAGCTTCTTCCCAGGGAAACTATGGTTTTGAAAGGAAAGTCTCCCATCCCCTATCAAAAAATTATGAATGGGGGTATGTATTTGGATGGCCTTATTAAATATAAATTTCCTTTACATTGAAGGCACTAGTGGGTGATATTTAAAAGGCCGTTGTAATACCTTGAATGTATTCATTGCTCATAAACAAAATCAAACTCAATTGTTATTCTATGAATGAAATCACTAGCTACCTATGAATCCATTACAAGAAAACAAGAGACTAGTGGAAAATATTTTTTCATGATACACATAAAAAATATTATGAGCACACCAAACAATTGCAATGGCATCATCATCCAAGAGTTTAAGAGGAGCACTTCCACCATCACCATTATCTATCAAGGATGTAACATAGTTTACAGATACAATGTTTGACACAACTATCTTTGATGAAAGGTATGGGAAATATTATAAATTATGGGATATTGTGGTATCTATTGATGTGTTTTTAATGGATGGAAATATATCCATTATAGAAAAAATATTCATTATATACTTGCTCTCCCTTAAAAGACAAGCATTGCACTCAGTGGTGGCTAATCCCGAGGCGATGCCCTGCATCAAAATTTTATGATATTTATTATTTATGGGGAAGATTACAAAGGACGTGTTTCTACACCACAAGGACAACTAAATATTTTTAGCTTGCATCACTAGAAATTACTTTTAAAGGTATTTATCCCTATCATTTCTAGATGTAATTTTTGATAAGCATAGATTAGTGTCATGAAATCAATCGAATTGAATGGATAAGGTACTGATATTGTAGCTTCTCTCTGGGGATATAATGACTTATAAAGGGAAGAATCCTTCCCCAATTAAAAAATTCACAATGGGAGTGTAGATTGGGATGGCATTACTGAATAGAATGTATGGCATGCCCATCATCCATTTTCTTAATTTGGATTAGGTACCTCTACTACATTTGATGATGACCAGTGATGCAACCTTTGCTTTAGGAAAAATCATTAGTTTCTAGTTGAGAGAGCAAGTCCTATAAAAGAGAAAGCATTCCACTGTAGTAGGCCACTTCTATATGATGTCATATTTTTTGGATGTCATAATGGTCATGGTTTATAAGGTCCTTCAAAAGCTTTAGATCCTAGCTATAGATTGTGTCAAGAATCACATTTATTATTATTACCAATTCATGCATATCTATGCATACATGAAGAACATGGTCCAAATTTTTGAGGATGTCTATCCTTAAGTATGGTAAGCAATCCATGGGGACTGTAATGCCTAGAGTTGGAGAAAGCATAGTAAAAACACTATTCACTAGAAGGGGTGACTACTAGTTATACCCCACTTATACTATAATTACTATTTTTGGTCATAAGTTCCATCCCTTGGACCTTCCCAAATATGTACTAGACAAATTAGCAGAGCAAGAAATTGCTTATCAATTATGGCAGAGTGTCGAGGAAAACTTGATCAAAAACAACAAAAGCACATATTATGGATTGCATATTATCATTGGTAGAATGTGCTATGCATAAAGAAAGTACTTTGGAGAGGTTGGAAATAAAATAAAAAACTAACACTTTTCCACTTTGCCACACAAGCACTAGGATCCTCATGGTCACATATAAAGACACATTCAGGGTTTTGGTATCCCATACCAACATGTCCCTTATGACCATGACTTATTATTTTTGAATACAAAGGATGATTCTTACATATTGGAAATAACACAAGTTTTAGGCCTCAAGGAAGATCATTTAAGGATAATATAATAAGAGTCTTCAATTTTAGTGAAGGAAATGCATAATAGGCCGCCACTTACTACAAGGTGGACTAGTTCAAAGTTTTGGAATAGCTAGCCTTCACAGTAGATAAAGGTATAAGGGGAGCCTTTAAATTATATTTCCTTTAATTTGAAAGATATCAAGAAGGAACTTGGATTAATTGATCCTGATCCCATGGGAGCTATAAGGGAACTAATTAACCTTGAGTTCTCTGATGAATAAGACACAGAACATACAACTGTAATTGCATTACAAACACCTACAACTACCCCTCAATTTCAAGAATATATAGTCCAAGGGTTAACAATAGAGTAAGATGCTACCTAAAATTAATGAATCTCCTCTTTGGAGGAAAATATCACCATTTTTATCAAAGGAAACCAAGGACTCCCCTCATAGGTAGTCTAATATTTGATCAATCATAGAGCCTACCTTCAATTCCTAAACAACAGGAGGAAGAAGAACAAGGATTTGATAAAGAATAATAATTGGAGAGAGATATATCATTGAGTCTCATAGTTGATAAAGGGAAGGTGCCAACTATATATGATCCAATAGGTAAAAAGGCTAAACCTTCAGACCCTACTTCCCTAATTTCTTGCCATGTTCCTATTTTTGGTTGTCCCAATTTCATTCTCTTTGAGGACTCCTAGGTTGGAGGATTCCACCTTCACCCCTAATGTTTCATTAACTTACTCTTCTCTCTTACACATTCCTTTTCTCACTCCTAAGGTGGAGAAGGATTCTTCCACCACTATTGGTCCATCTCTCCCCACTATACCATCCACATCCATTATTTTAACTGCTACTAGTATTCCCTATGGGACTTCCATAATTAAAAATTTGAAGAAGAAAAGAGAATATAATAAAATTGACATAGCATTTGCCACTTCCCATCTTCATATGTTATCTACACAAATCACTTTTCTTATTCCATCCACCAGTTTATCCCAATAAACCATCATCATAAGCTTAAAAAGGGGAAAAAGGGGAAAGCAAGTCATCATGGTCCATCCACTCCCCAAATATGGAGGTTTGGATTGGTCCAACATCATTTGGCCCTCCATTCCTGACATAATCTTCAAGGCAAATAAAAATCAATAGTTAGTAGAATATCTTGAGGAGGAAGCTATAGCTAAGGACACACAAGAAATAGACCCAAATCAGATAGTGATTCCTCCATGGACTATTGATATGAGAGCCAAGGTTGCTCAAATGCCCAATTTTAAAATCATAGAGCTCCCATAAATTAAAAACCTATTTGATAAGCCCTCTAAGAGAATTCAAAGGGTGAGAAAGAGAAATCTAGAGGATGTTGGTAGGTAAATGACTCTTGAAGAAAGGCAAGAAGTTTATGTTTTGTCTAAGAGGTAAAATAAATAATTGGGTAAGTCCCCCTATAATTAAAACTTTTGATCCCTAGCTAATGTACACAAAGATTCCATGGTATAAATATATGAAGGGACAAAACTAGAAAGACAAGATCTAGAAGCAGAATTGGAAAAGATCAAAGAACAATAATAAATAATTCACATCCCAATGGGTATTGAGGTTGAGGTATAGGAGGCTGCCTCAAAATGCTATAATTATTTAGAGGCAATAGAGTTAATGTGGGTTAAATTATCCCCTCATATTCCCAAACACATAAATTTTTTAATTCTTTTAAGGTAGATGAGAATAAATTGAAATTGTTAATCTTGTATATAACTAATAACACATACAACCACTTACACCTAATGAAACCATTGGAGGAATATAATGCACTCAATTTGGTGGTTATGAGAATAGAGAAAGCCAAATAATGGGTAATATTATTTTGGGAATTGATCCCCAAGTACCAAGCACATGAGGCACTTATCTTGAATATTTTGAATGACTTGAAGTTGTCAAAAGTGAAGGACATTATAGGAAATCTGATAAGCAGAATAAATTTTGATCATCTTATTTAAGAAGATTTAGATAATTTCAAGTAGAGTTTACAAGGGTTGCCACTAGAGGATATTGAATTAGAACTAAGATTTTCAAGGAAAAGGGTAACTGAAGTTGAAAATTGCAAAATCAACCTTGAAATGATAAAAGTAGAACATGAAAAGCTACTAGGTAGGTTACCAGGGTACATAGACCCTCACTTATAAACTTGGATATTATATGATAACATCACGATGTGACACATAAGTATTTTCTTGAGTTAGAAGCAAAAAAATCAAACTGAAGTGCCTATCTAATTCAACACCAAAAATATAGTATAACTCCCACTAACATTAATATAGCCATGCAGACATCTAATCAACCATGAGGGCTAGTTTTGTATATGTACATTATAATAGGAACATAAAATTTGTATTTATAGTTTTATTATGATTAAAACTTATTTTAAAAATTTACCTATTAATTTTTTAAACATGCACATGTTGCATGACTTTATAAAGGCTGACTTTAGCTATTGACAAGTGTAAGATAACTTTATACAATTTTAAGACCATAGTTAGGTTATAACTATGCCATACAACCAATTTTCATGTAATTGGAAGATGAGGCATCCCCTCCCCAAGTATTTTTAAACACATATAACCCAAATTTGTAAAGGGTCATATGATTTTAAATATATAGGAACAAAATCAATTTTTGATTGTCAGATTATGTGTTTATGTATTTTCTTTCCAATCTTTGTGTAATTAGACTTATTTATTTGAAAGGTATCTCTTAGGATATACATTCAAGGTATCCTTTAAAGTATTACAATTCCCTTCATGTTATTCTCTAGGAGAAACCTTGAAGTGTCTTGTAGTAACTTCAAGATTTTTCCTAGTAGATAACTTAAATATGCACACAAATGGAATTTTATTTCAAAGTATCTCCTAGGGGATTACCTTGAAGGGCACTGCATCAATTTCAAAGGTCTCCTCATAGATAATTTGAACATGCACATAACTAAAATTTTATTTCAAAGTACTTCCTTAGAAATACCTTGAACATAAACATGATTGGAATTTTTATTTGGAGGTATCTCCAAGGAGATACATTAAACATGCACACGATTAGAATTTCCTTTCAAGGTATCTCCTAGGAGATACCTTGAGCATGCACATGATCAGATTTTTTTTTGAAGTTATCTCCTACGAGATATATTTAAGGGCCTTGGAATACCTTCCATGTTGATTTCAAAGGTCCTTGTAAAAGATTTGATATAACCATGACACCTTTTTATTTGGCAAGAACCTTGACAATAACTCAACTTTAAGAGATACCTTCAAGTTAGCCTTAGAGGTAATACAATATCCTTTAAAGTATCTCCAAATATCCTTGTAAGAGATTTGATATAACCATATCACCTTTTTATTTGGAAATAACCTTGATGACAACTCAACTTTAAGAGATACCTTCAAGTTAGCCTTAGAGGTACTACAATTCCCTTCAAGATATCTTTTAGGAGATAGCTTGAAGGATATTATAGTACCTTGAAGGGTTTCCCTAGTAGATAGAGATACCTTAGATGGCCTTGTAATACCTTTAAGGATACCTTTATGCATGTTTAAAAGGTATCTCTTAGGAGATACCTTCAAGGTATCCTTAAAGGTACTACAATTCCATTCAATAGGCTATACCTTGAAGGCTCTTGTAGTACGTTTAATGGTTCTCATAGTATATACCTTGAACATTCACATGATTGGAATTTTATTTTAAAGTATCTCTTAGGGGATTAACTTGAAAGGCCTTGTATTACTTTCAAAGGTTCTCCTCATAGATACCTTGAACATGCACATAATTAGAATTTTATTTCAAGGTACTTCCTAAGAGATACCTTGAATATACACACGATTGGAATTTTTATTTTGCTGTATCTCCTAGGAGATACATTGAACATGCACACAATTAGAATTTTCTTTGGAAGCATCTCCTAGGAGATACCTTGAACATGCACACAATTGGAATTTTATTTCAATGTATATCCTAGGAGATAAATTGAATGGCCTTGGAATACCTTCCATGATTGCAAAGGTACTTGTAAGGGATTTGATATAACTATGTAATATTTTTTTTGGAAAGAACCCTAATGCTAACTCAGCTTTAAGAGATACATTATTGGAACTTTAATGTGTTTTAAGTAGAATTAGTTTTAACCATCTCATTCAAGAAACATCCAATAACTTTAAGAAAAGTTTATAGGGGTTAAAACTAGAAGATATTAAAGAAAAAATTATTTTCTCAAGAAGGAAGGTAACTTAAGTTGAGATTTTTAAGATCAACTTACAAAATACAAAGGTATAACATGCAAAACTATTAGAATAAGATGATGTCAGTCAATGGTAGCTTGATAACGTGATAAAATGATGTGATTCACAAGTGATTTCTTGAGATAGAGGTGAAGAATAAATATATTGAGGCTATTACCTCTAGTTCAACACCAAATTATATAGTTATGACTCCTACTAAGGTTAACTCATTCATGAAGATGTCCACTCAGCCTTAAGGGCCAATTTTTTGCATGTGAATTCAATATAGCAGCATCTGTTTTATACTTTTAGTTGTATTATGATTCAAACTTAATGTAAAATTTGCCTATTTATTTTGTAAACATGTACACATTTCATGATATTGTAAATACTAACTTTAATTATTGATGAATGTAAGCTAACTCTATGTATACATTACATATGGTTATGACACTATAGCTATAATTAAAGGTATAACTATGCCATGTAATCAATTTTTGTATTTACTTGGAGGATGAGGTGACCCCTCCCCAAGTATATTTAAATATATGTAACCCACATATATAAAGGGTCAAAACATTCTAATACACAAGAAGAATCAATTTTGATTATCAGTGAATGTGTTTGTGTATTTTCTCTCCAAGGTGTATGTAATTAGGATTAATATTTTTGGTTGTATGATTCAACAACTACTAGTGTGTGATAGATACAAATAATTCTTTCTTGTTATGATTGATATTCTAGTTTTATATGTGCAATAGATATTGAGTGGTTAATAGATTATATTGATCATTGACATGTAAGTTTATTATTTCATTGTTATAAGTGTGTGTAGGTGTTTTCATTGATATAGTTTTATGTTTATGTGAAAAAACTATCTCAAATACCTCCCTAGTCCAAGTCATAATCTCCTGAGTAAGGGCATGTATTGTGTAATAGATTATCTAAAAGGATTAACCTTTGGCTTAGGCCTTTGAGTTTCCTATATCAAAATTATCCTAGACTACTTGACCATGTCTATCTGTGTGTGTGCAATAGTTGATCGCAATAGACATTGGTTTTGAAATCACTTCCCCACCTATGATTCAAACTAAAAGGTGATTCCTAAAGCCATATAATCCTTATTTTATACTTTACCTTTCTCTTTTTTTATTTAATTTTTGATACCTTACCCACTCTAGATTATTTATCATCCAACCACCAACTCACCTAGATTTTGACTTTCTTTTATAGACCATTCATCCATTTATAATCCTAGTTAATAATCTACATGCCTTTCCTATTATTCCATCACCTGGTTGTTAAAACTGCATACTTATAACTCAAGCCTTGGAGTGGAGTTTACATCCATTGAGATCCTAAAACGTTAGTGGATGCCTCATTATGAACTAGTGTGCATAAAAACCACATCAAAACTCTTCAAAAGAGTAGATTTCCCATTCAATATATCTCCTAGGAGATACATTTCAAATAGGCATAAGAGTGTATTTCTCTTTCAAGGTATCTCATAGGAGCAACCTTTGCCCAAATCTATGAGTTTCCTATATCAAACTTTCCCAGACTATTTGACTATGTTTGTCTATGTGAAAAAAATACTCACAACAAACATTGGTTTTGAAAACACTTGTCCATATAAAATCCATATTCAAAGGTAAATCTTGAGACCATAGAGCCTTTCTTTTTTCTCTACCCTTCCCCCTATTTTGGAAACTTCCTAGAGTGAAACTTTTAAAAGGAGATAATTTCAAGTCACCCATTAATATACCTTCATATTACCCTTAAGGAGATAATTTAAAGTCACCCATTAAGGTATTACAATGCCCTTAAAGGAATATCCTAGTAGATATTTTGATGTTGAACTTTCCCACCATTATTATGCTGTATAATGGATTCAATATGTAAATATGTGTTTCAATTAAAGAAGGTGGTTAACAATACATTTATTGTTCTGTATAAGGTCTTATGTAGATCTTATCAAGGGGTTAAGGTGTCTTAATTCCAACATTCAATGTAAAACCCATAAAAATTTTAGACTTCATAAGATCATCAAGAGAGAGTTGAATAAGGTAAATACTTCATCTCATCATTTTGTATTGAACAAAAATTACACTTAAGATAATTTCCATACCTTCAAATAATTACAAGGCCATTGAAAGGAATATCCTAGGAGATACTTATAAGGGTGTTGTCATACATTGAAGGGAACATTGAAAGTATCTCTTAGGAGACACCTTCAACATACAAATGAGTAAAATTTTCCTTGACCTTGAAGGCACTACTAGGTGATAACTTAAAGGACATTGTAATACTTTCAAGTTATCTTCTAAGAAATAAATTTCAAAAATGCACAAGAGTGAATTTATCCTCCAAGGTATCTCCTAGGAGATACCTTAAATTTATCCATGAAGGTATTATGACTAATAAAAGGAAATAAAAAAGCACAGATGACATAATAGGTAAGAAGAATCATCCTTCAAACCCTACTTCCTTAGTGTTTTCAAATGTTCTTATTTTTAGTTTAGTCCTAATTAGTGCTATTTTGAGAAATCCTAACGTGGTGGATGTCACTTCCACCCCTAATGTTTCATTTTCCTCTTCTTCCATATTTCAAATCCCTCTACTCACTCCCAATGTAGAGAAGGATTCTTCTACCACCATTGTTTCATTCTCCCCCATAGTGTAATCTACATCCATTTTTCCCACTTCTACTAATGTTCCCTCTAGGAATGCCATAGTCCAAACCATGAAGAATAAAAGGGGCACTAAGAAAATTGAAACAACACTGGCCACCTCCCAACTTCATGTTTCTTCCACATAGATTAGTTTTCCAATGCCTTCCACAAGCTACTCCCAAGAGACTATTGTTACATCTTCGAAAAAGGGAAAAAGGGTAATCAAGTCATTATAATCCATCCAATCCCTAAATATGGGGCTGTGTATTGGTACAAGATCATTTCTCCCTTCCTTCCTGACATATCCCTCAAAGGAGAAAAAGAGAAACAATCAACATAAAATCTAGAGTTGGAGGCTATAGCTAAAGATGAATAACAAATAGACCCTACCTAGTTAGTGATTCCCCCATGGTAAAGTGAACTAAGTGCAAAGGATTCCCAAATTCCCAATTTCAAAATTATATATATACCATAAATAAAAACCCTTTTTTATAATCCCTCAAGGAGCATTCAAATGGTTAGAGATTGAAATATGGAGAATGAAGCTGGAAGGGAAATTATAATTGAAGAGAGACAGGAGATCTATGCCTTGTCAAAATGAAATAATAGATAGTTAAGGAAGTCCCCATACATTGAATATTTTAGGTCCCTAACATGAATCCCATAAATTTTATATGGTACCATATCATGTGGTGGAGGATATGGAAAGGAAAGAGCTAGAATAAGAACTAGAAAAAATCAAGGAACAATAGTAGACCATTCATATTCCAACAATAACTAAGGCTAAAGTGGAAGAAGCCACTTCAAAATGTTATAATGTTGTAGAGGAATTTATAGAATTGAAGGTTTAATTATCCCCTCATAAACCTCAAATGAACCAATTGTATAATTATTTAAAAGGAGATGAAAATAAAATGAAGTTATTGATCTTGTACAGAACTAATAAGGCATGCAACCATCTAGACCTAATGACACCATTAGAGGCATATAATGCCTTAAATTTTGTGTTAATTAGAATATAAGAAGCCAAATAATGGGTGAAATTATCTTGGGCTTTGATGGATAAATGCTAAGAGCATGAGGTGCTTATTTTGTAGATTTTGAACAATTTGAAATTATCCAAGGCAAGGGATGTTATAAGTAAGCTAATAAGCAAAATTAATTTTGATCAACTCATTCAAGAAGTATTCAAGAAATTTAAGTAGAATTTACAAGGGATAACACTAGAATATAATAAATTATAATTGAAATTTGAAATAAGGAAGGTAACTGAAATTAATATTTTCAAGATCAACTTCCAAAATACAAAGGCAAAACATGCAAAACTATTAGATCAAGTTAACAAGGTACACTGACCCTTTCTCTTAAACGTAGATATGATATAGGTTAATAATAAAAATACTAAGGTTGTTACCTCTATTTAAACACTAACATATATATTTATGACTCCTACTAAGGTTAACACATCCATTTAGATGTCCACTTATCCTTAAGGGCCAATTTTGTGCATGTAAATTTAATATAATGGTGTCAATTTTGTACTTATAGTTCTCTTATGATTTGAACTTAATGTAAAATTTACCTATTAATTTTTTAATCATGAACACATTGCATGATATTGAAAGGGATGACTTTAATTCTTGATGAATGTAAGCTAACTCTATGTATACATTACATGTGGTTTTGATAGTACAATTAGAAATAAGGTTCTAACTATGTATGTAATCAAATTTTTCATCTACTTAGAGGATGAGGAGACCCCTCCCCAAGTCTATTTAAACATATGTAACCTATTGGTTGAATATTTTGTCTATCAGTGTACTGGTAAACAAAATAGGTTTGATCAGCCAAAGTAGGAAGATTAGTCATCCAAATGTGCAAGTTTATCACATCAAAAGGAGACTGCTCTCTCCTCTCATCAAGGGGAGGTTCCCTTTGGATATGCTATGTATATGTATAAATAGAAAATAATACTTAGGGATAGGACCAGACATCCATCTCTCTTTCTTCAGAGATGATGTGTATAAAATAAAGGAAAAACTCAAGGGAATGATAGACAACACTCCTCTTCTTTCAGAAGAACTATTCAGCCAGTCACAAGAATACTCCTAAAAATAAAAGTAGAATGTAACTGAGGGTATGGTAACTAGAAAATCAAGACATAGCACAAAGTCTACACCTAAAATGCTTAAGAGTAATATACGAAGGACAATGAGGGCAAAAAGTCTTCTCAAAGTTCTTTACACAGCAATATAAAGAAAACACACTAAAGGCAACTATGGGGGCACAAAGTCTCTCCACATTTGATTCTTCAGGACACCTTCCTGAGTAACTTTACTAATCATGCTTGTTAAATTAATGGAATAGAAAATATATCAAGGAAAAAGACATCAAAATAGATTCCTCAACAATAAAGATATCACAACACAAAGTTTAAAAAAGTCCCTTGCTTTCTTATTCCAGTAACAAAATATGATAAACAGATTGAGCACAAAGTATCAATGATGCCTCTCAATTTGGGCTGAGTTTCATTTAGATTATTAAAAAAATATCTATTTACAATGAAAGAAAGTCCCTTATATAGCCACTTTAAGGACTCGAGAACAATAATACATCATGATGCATTGGGAATTGTTAGGAAGACGGACTAGAACTTTGGGGCATTTTACCCATTTGATCTTTTCAATGTAGATAAACAAGCCACACAATTTGAAAGATTACAACTTTCAATGTCCATTTGGCAGTTTGATCTTGTCTTCATCGTTCCTCCTTTTCTGGTTAAGTGAATTGGGTCCTAGATTCATCCATTGTTCTGTCTTTCCTCACTTTTATCTAGTTTTGGTCTTGAATTTTGGGAATGCATTTAGGTTTTTAAATTCAAAGGATCAACGGCTATTTCACTATCTTTAAGATTAATGTTTACATGACCGTCAATGTGCTCTCAACAACTAGTTCACTGTCCTAAATTTGACGTCTTTGGGGTTGTCACCCCTTGGTCTTCTTTCGGCTTTTGGCTTTGCCCTTCCAGATTGGACTTGCCCTTTTAGACCTTGAGAAATGACCTATGTTGAGTCATAATAGCCCTTTACTTTGGCCACTGAGAGTCCCCCACAAGGGAACCTGCCCTTCGAGGTCCTTCGATAGCCATTTGCCTTGACAGTTCTTGCAGACAAATATTTCCCCAAGTGTTTTCTCCCATAAAATATCCTTCGGGAAAATTCCCAGGTGTTTTCTCCCATGGGTAATTTCCACGGAAAATTTGTCCCATGGAAAATTTCTGTGAACAAATTGCCTGAGGAAAATTCCCGTGGACAAAAGTCTATAGAAATTTGTTCCACGAAGTCTTTGACTAGTCTTCGGATATTTTGAGCCCACAACCACTTAGAATTCTTTTGGACTTTTTGTCCAAAGGAACTCCTTCAAAAAAAAGTCTGAAAGAGTTAAGTGTTAGCTAATTTTCAAATGCCTTAAACAAATCTGAAAGAATTACCTTTTGGCTTCCTTGAAAAATGACCCTCCAGGAGGATTTTTTATTGATTAAGTGTCCTCTGCAAGGGCACTTGCCCTTTAGGAATCTTCCTTTTGCATTGAATAGCCCCTTTAAACTTTGACATTAAACCAATCGGTTGAACCAAAAATGGTTCAAGCCGTTGGTTTAATTGGATGAAACAAGCCGATGAACTAAGCATTGAACCAAGACGTCATGAACTTGCCTTTGAACCAACAGTTGAACTATTTTGTTAAACCAAATGATTGAACCTATCCATTGAACCGGTTCAATGGTTCAACAAAGCATGTTGAGCCCTTTTAAACCAAAGGCTGATGAACCGTCCAATGAGTCAAGTGGTTGAACCAATTTTTAAACCAAGATGTTGAACCAAGTTTTGGTTTAACGATTCAAACAAAGCTTTGAAAAATGTCTTTGAACCTGCTGTTAAACCTGTAGACATTGAACCAAAGTATGAACTAAAAGAATGAACCAACTGAGTGAACTATTTGGTTGAACCAAAAGACACTGAGTGAAATAAAGTGTTGAACTGCTTGGTTGAGCCAAGCCATTGAACTATTCTTTTGGTTGAACCTGCCTTTGAACCTTGAACCCGTTAATCCTTTGAACCAAAGTGGTTCAATGGTTCAATGATTCAAGCCACCTTGATTTGGCCAAGTGTCTTTGAAGTTGATGAACCAATTGAAGTGATTGAACTTTGAACCTTGATGAAGTGCTTAACTCTTGCCAAAGACATTGAACTTGTTGAACCTTGAACCCATTGAACCTTTGAACCAAAGTGGTTCAATGGTTCAATGGTTTAGTGGTTCAAGTATCTTTTTGCACTCAGATGCTTATCAATGGAGATTTTTGATTGAATTGAAGCTCTGAACCAATTCTTTTGACTAAAACTACTTGCAGAAGCCTTTGAACCTGTATAAATGAACCTGCCTATAGAATTTGTAGATACAAAGTCCATAGAAATCAACATGTAAAACCCATTGAACTTGACCTGTAGAGTCAGTAGATTTTCTGAGAAGCTTGGAAAATGAAGAATTTGAATGTATAGGACAAATTTTGAAAATGGAAGAGACAAATTTGGTCTGTAAGACCAAAATAGTTAAATGTTGTCCCAAAAATGACTGTTACTTTTGGGGGACAATAGCTGGCTCCAGTTGGGGAACTTCTGTCAATTACAAAACAAATTAAAAGGAGTAGAATTTAGAATCTCTAGTGTCTTCAAGTGTATTGTTGGGATTTGGAGTCATGCTATCTAGAAATGAAAGGCTCCAAAAATGGAAACAAACAAAAAAAAATAGAATTGAAAATTGTACAAATATACATATATACAGAGGCAATGATCTGATACTTCAAGAATTGAAGTGTTTCAAATGCTGCTCATTGTGGGGCAGAGAAAAGAGTGTGCCATCTTGGTATTTAAATAGAAATCTATTTTCACCCATGTGCTAATGAATTATGAATGGGTCTCTCCAAAGGGAGTCAAACTTTCCATGCATCCCCTTTGGTTCTCTTCTTTTGTCCCACAGCAGGACTTGATACCCAATCTAAAAATCATGATTTCTAGCCTTCTGATCAAAGAGTTTCTTTACCAGACTTTGATGAGCAGCAATTTTGTCCACCACCATGGTTCTCTGCTCCTCCAGCTGAGTTAGGCACATGATTCTTTTGTCAAGAGAACTCTCATATGTCTGATTTTCAATGGCCTTCACCAATTTCAAGGCTGGTAACTCTAAGGTGATTGGTATCTCGGCATTAATACTATAAAGAAGTTGAAAAGGAGACATACCAATTACCCTTTTTGGTGTGATCCTATATGCCCATAGAGCATCAACCAATGCTTTGTACCATGTCCTTTGATTATCATATGCTAGCTTTTTGATAATAGTTACCAAATTTTTATGGCTGGACTCAGCATGTCCATTCCCTTGTGGAAAATAATCAGAAGAATGAGAGAGTGTAATTCCATAATGAAAACATAATTACGTAATGTATTGAGAGGTGAAACAAGATACATTATCGATAACAATTTTGAGTGGAACTCCAAACCTGGAAATGATATTATCTTTGAGGAAGTTGCATACAACTTCTGAAGTAGCATGCTTAGTTGGTATTGCTTTTACCCACTTGGTGAAATAATCAGTTACTGTAAGGACATAATCATGTCCAACACTTGAAGATGGGTTTATTGTCCCAATAAAATCAAGTCCCCATTGTTGAAAAGGTTCCTCTATGATTACTAGCTTGAGAGGCAGGGCAGCCAACTTGGGTCTTCCAACAAATTGATGGCAAAGTTCACATTTTCTTACCCACTTATGTGCATCTTGGAAAAGAGTTGGCCAGTAATACCTAGCTCAAAAAATTTTGTGAGCAGTCACAGGGGTAGAAAAATGTCCTCCACAGGCCAAATTATGGAAAGATTTCAAACGCTGGGTTTGCTATTCTTTATCTACACAGCGAAGGAAAAATCCATCTATGCTTCTCTTATACAGGCCATTATCCCAAAAGACAAAATTGGTAGCTTTCAACCTGATAGTCCTCATTTCTTTATAAGACAAATGAGCAAGACATTCACCATAAGTTAGAAAATAGGCAATATTTGAGTACCATTCATTGGTAGTGGAGACAAAAAAGACTATTGGTGTATCTTCTACTTCAGCTTCTTCACGCTATATATCTTTTGGTTTATTGTCAGCTATTACCTTTGACCAGCTTTGTCAGCTTGATATCCAAATCAAATTATTCGATCTTTGCAATCCAATTACCTCTCTTTGTGCCAAACTCCTACTGAGTTAATATAGACTTGACTATAGTGTTAATAACTAAGGCAATAGTATGTGAATTCAGAATATAGAAGCAGAAATGTTTGACTACTTTTACCAATGCATAGGCGTGCTTCTCTATATTTGAATACTTCATTTCATGAGTTTTGAGAGGGAAACTCATGAAAGAGATTGGGGATTCCATACCTTCCTTATCTTGTTAAACAAGAATCATTGAAAGAGTATGCTTAGACACATAGCTGTATATAATGAAATCTTTGTGGTAATCTAGACAAACCAAGGTAGGGGTGTGAGCAATGGCAGTCTTGATATCTTGAAATGCTGATTTGCCTTCTTTAGTCTAGCTGAAGGTAGTCTTTTCTTTCATCATGTTCACAATGTCTCTTGTCTTCTTAGCAAATTCAGGGATGAATCTCCATAAGAAATTCACTTTTCTGAAGAAAGAATGAACATCATTTTTACTTGTAGGCAAATTCAGCTCTTGAAAAGATTTGACTCTATCTAAGTCAATCTTTATGCCTTCTTTGGAAATAATGTGTCTAAGAAATTTTCCCTCTATCACTCCAAAAACAAACTTATTAGGATTCAAGGAAATACCATTTTGCCGGCAGCACTCCAACACTTGTTGCAAGTGGCATACATGATCATATCGATGTTTTGAAAAGACAGTTAAGTCATCAAGATATACCACTATGAATTTGCCAATTTCATCTTTGAAAGCCATGTCCATAGCTCTCTAAAAGGTAGCACCAACATTTATTAAGCCAAAAGGCATTCTTTTATATGTAAATGTACCCCAAGGCGTGATGAATGCAGTCTTGTGTTGGTCAGCTTCAGCAACTTCAACTTGATTATAGCCTCAGAAGCCATCCAACATTGATAACATTTCTGATCCTATTAGTATTTGAAGCACTTGGTCCATGATTGGCAAAGGGTAATTGTCTTTTAGAGATGACTGATTCAGATTCTAGAAATCTACACAAATGTGAATTTCGCCATTCTTCTTCCTTACAAGCACTATGTTCACAATCCATGTAGAATGATGGATTGGAAAGATAATTCTAGCATTTAACATTTTCTATATCTCAAACATAATTGTACCTAAATTTTTTGGATTGTATTGTCTGGATTTCAGCTTGTAGGGCATTAAATCAGCCTTGAGAGGAATGTGATGGTAGATTTCATTAGGTCTGAGAGGCTTCAAGTCTTCATAAGAATATGCTAAGACATCAATGTATTGACGAAGAAAAGAAATGAACTTGAATCTTTCTTCAGGGGTGCAACCTTTACCAATGTTGACCATCTTGGGATTTTCTTTGTTGGTTAGATTTACTTGGTCAAATCCCTGAGAGAAATTCAAATTTATTTGTTGTTGTTTGACGAAGCTATCATGCTTGTCAAACATCTTCTCAAGAGAAACCAGGCCTTTAGGAATTTTGTTTCCTTTTAGCTGTAGGAATTCTTCATTTACATCTGAACTGGATTCAAAAATAGATTCAGACTTCTGAGATTCACTGCCTTCAAAATACAACTGTTCAAAATTGTCTTTTCATTCCAAAAAAGTAATGATCTGATGATCATCATTGAATATTTGTCAATGTTCAGCATTGTCAGGAACACTTGGTCTATAGACCAGCTCAATGGTATATTTGTCTTCTTTAAAATTAGAATGAGGAACTAAAAGAGTTCCTAAAATAGCAAGTGCATCAACCCTGCCATTAGACTCTCTGGGAACGGCAGAGATGTTGAAAGCATCAAAGCTTTCAATTTAATCCCAAACTAGATTACGGTAGTGGCATAACCTCTCATTCTTGGTCTGATATAAATTTTTCACTTGACAAACAACTAATTTAGCATCCCCTTTAGCATGAAGAAACTTGACACCTCTTTTTTGAGTAGCCTTCATGCCCAAAAATAGTGATTCATATTTAGTTGTATTGTTTGTGTTGCTGAATTGTAATTTATAAGATGAAGGAAACATATCTCCTTGAGGAGATATCAAGACAATCCCAGCTCCTAAACTAGTAGAAGAACAACTACCATCAAATTCTAGAGTCCAAATTTCATCAAATACTAACTTTACTTCAGACTTTCCCTCATTAGAGATGGAAGGTCTTTCTTCATCTATATATAGAAAGTAGTTACCCATACCTGCGGATTCAAAAAGGATTTGAGCTTTAAGAGCTGAAATCTTGGTGACTACATACTTTGCTTCTTTTTTAGGAAGTAATCTTTTCATCATGCCTTGGATAGGGATCCTTGCTTCAGATAGATCCATGTTTAGTTCTCCTCCAATGTCCTTATAGAAATTTCATCCAAGAAAAATGTCATAAGATGTTGGGACGTCAGCCACTAAAACAGTCATTTTAATCCTCTTGTCTGGAAAGGCTGTGAATACAAATTGGGCATCTTTGATTTGCCCCAGCAATGGTACTTGCTTGTTCTCCATGGAGAAACATCTCCCAAACATCTTGGTCAGTGTGAGACCAAGAAACTTAGCGACTTTAGTAGGCATGACATTGTTAGATGCGCCTAAGTCTATAATACAGTTACTCAGCTTGTGGCCATTGATTAATAGGGAAACATAGAAGGGTTCTATTTTTTTAAGAGTAGCTAGAGGAGTAATGATTAGATTATTTAGAATAGGCGTATTCTTTGGAGAATCAAGAATTACTTTTTTAGCCTTTTGTCCTACAGGGACAGTCTGATTTTTAACATATTAAACTAACTTATTCAGTTGATCTAGATTAGACTACAAGTATTCAAATTTAGACATCTATATTTTTGTCTTTTTGACATGAACAATTATGTCAAATAGTTGAATCAAGCTAGGTATAGAGAAAGGTATTTAAATTTTTTGAGTTTTAGGAGGGATGGGAGGTAGGATGGTTTGCAAATTGGGAGTAGAAGGTGAAGGTGAAACATATGTATTTACCTTTTAGGTGATTACCAGATGTTTTGGTTGAAAAGGCAGATTAGTTCCACGCTTGACAATTGTGACTGCTAGTTGTGGTTTCTCTTCTGTCTTCTCCTTATCAACCAACTAGACTAATTGGTTTTTGGATCAGGTAAACACTGCATATGATCTATCTAAAGCTTCTCCTTTGCTTTTGGGTTCATCCTAGTAATTTAGGAAACCAATGTGGGAGTCACTAGCTGATTCTTCTTGATTGTCTTCAATGATATCATCATCATTTTCTTGACTCAATTTAGGCTAGAAAGAAAACTTTGATTCTAATTCAAGGTATCCCATTGCTGAATTGGTTGGAGGAGCTTCCAGGGCAAGTTTCCCTTGTGGGGGAGGAAGGCGATTTTGTTTCCCTTGGTTCCTGGCAACATTGCCTTGATATGACTAATTTGGGAATGTCCTTCTGTATGTAGGAACATAAGACATTCCTTGAGCCATTTGCTTTTTGAGAGTAACCAACTCATTTGCTAATTTTTGCACCATTGGATATGTGGTGCTTGTAGATGCAAATTCAGAAGATAATGAAGCTCTAATTCTATTGGGATCTCTTCTTATTTTCCTTGCTAAGATGAGATCATCTTCTACTTCAGTGGCCAAAAGTTGAGCTGCAGTGAGATCTATTTGATTAGCACGTCTCAAGAGGAAATTAACTTCAGGTAACTAAGAATTAATGAAAAAGCATTTGAGATTCTCAGTTGTAAGTCTAGCAATGGCAGGAATTCTATTTCTCAATTTATCAAATTTAGCTATGAAGTCTCTCATAGGCTCATGAGGCTCTCTTTTCATCTATTTAAGTTGAGCCAGAAGTGTATGTGCATCTTTTACAAGTTTGAATTTGGCTTCAAACTTAGCTTTAAGAGTATTCCAATCAGTCACAGACTGAGCCTGTACATGGTAAAACCAATTTGTAGCAGCACCTTGTAGTGTTTCAACAAAAAGCCTAACTACTACATCTTCAAACTCTACTCTGATTACTCCACAAGCTATACTGAATGCTGCAATGTGTTCATCAGAATAAACTTTCCCATCACCATAGAATTTAGGGAAATTCTTCCTAGAATTATGTGAAAGCTCATGTAGAGGAGGATTAAGATTAAGAGGACCAAAAGCATTACCCCAAGGGCCTTGAGCTACCATTATAGGATTCTGAAATGAAGGGATAACAAATCTCAAAGGGGTAATTATAGGCATAGCTTTATCAATAATAGAAGTGGATACTTCATCTAGTAACAAGGATTTATCTTTAGTAGGAGGGAAGCTCTTGGTTCATTGGAGATGAGATGGTGAAGGAAACACATCAAAATCACTTTACTGTACCAGCTCAAACACAAGATCAATGATAACTTTAGCCCTTTAGCTTCGTGTATATCTTAAATCCGCCAGATTGTAAAACAAAAATAGAAAAAAATTGACCTTGCTTCAGTTAAAGCTTGGGGCTTCAAACTATGTGTTCTTTCCCTATGAGTGTGGAGGTGAATGAATAGGCTATAAATGGATAATGGGTATTTCCCTAGCAAAGTCACCAAAAACTATTGGTTGAATATTTTGTCTATCAGCATACTGATAAACAAAATAGGTCTAATCAGCCAAAGTAGGAAGACTAGTCATCCAAATGTGTAAGTTTATCACATCAAAAGGAGACTGCTCTCTCCTCTCATCAACGGGAGGTTCCCTGTGGATATGCTATGCATATGTATAAATAGAAAATAATACTCAGGGATAGGACCAGACATCCATCTCTCTTTCTTTAGAGATGATGTGTATAAAACAAAGGAAAAACTCAAGGGAATGACAGACAACACTCCTCTTCTTTTAGAAGAACTATTCAGCCAATCACAAGAATACTCCTGAAAATAAAAGCAGAATGTAACTGAGGGTAATGTAACCAGCAAATCGAGACACAACACAAAGTCTGCACCTAAAATGCTCAAGAATAATATACGAAGGACAATGAGGGCACAAAGTCTTCTCAAAGTCCTTTACATAGCAATATAAAGAAAACACACTGAAGGCATCTATGGGGACACAAAGTCTCTCCACAGTTGATTCTTTAGGACACCTTCTTGAGTAACTTTACTAATCCTGCTTGTTAAATTAATGGAATAGAAAATATATCAAGGAAAAAGACATCAGAACAGATTCTTCAACAACAAAGATATCACAGCACAAAGTCTAAAAAAGTCCTTTGCTTTCTTATTCCAGTAAAAAAATATGATAAATAGACTGAGCACAAAGTCTCAATGATGCCTCTCAAATTGGGCAGAGTTTTGTTCAAATTATAAAAAAAATATCTATATACAATGAAAGAAAGTCCCTTATATAGCCACTTCAAGAAGGATTTGGGAACAATAATACATCATGATGCATTGGGAATTGTTAGGAAGATGGACTAGAACTTTGGGGCATTTTACCCATTTGATCTTTTCAATGTAGATAAACAAGCCACACAATTTGAAAGATTACAACTTTCAATGTCCATCTGGCGGTCTGATCTTGTCTTCATCATTCCTTCTTTTTTGGTTAATTGAATCGGGTCTTGGATTCATCCTTTGTTCTATCTTTCCTTGCTTTTGACTAGTTTTGGTCTTGAATTCTGGGAATGCATTTGGGTCTATAAATTCAAAGGATCAACGACTATTTCACTGTCTTTAAGATTGACATTTACATGCCCGTCAATGTGCTCTCAATGGCTAGTTCACTATCCTAAATTTGACGTCTTTGGGGGCATCACCCCTTGGTCTTCTTTCATCTTTTAGCATTGCCCTTCCAAATTGGACTTGCCCTTTTGGGCCTTGAGAAATGACCCCTTTACATTGGCCACCGAGAGTGCCCCACAAGGGCACCTGCCCTTCGGGGTCCTTAGGCAGCCCTTTGCCTTGACAATTCCCACAGATAAAAATTTCCCCAGGTGTTTTCTCCTGTGAACTATCCTTTAGGCAAATTCCTGGGTGTTTTCTCCCATGAGTAATTTTCACAGACAATTTGTCCCACAGAAAATTCCCGCAGACAAATTGCCCGGGGAAAATTCTCGTGGACAAAAGTCTGTGGAAATTTGTTCTTCAAAGTCTTTGACTGGTCTTTGGATCTTTTGAGCCCACAACCACTTAGAATTCTTTTGGACTTTTTGTCTGAAGGAATTCCTTTAAACAAAAGTTTGAAAGAGTTAAGTGTTAGCTAATTTTCAAATGCCTTAAACAAATATGAAAGAATTACCTTTTGGCTTCCTTGAAAAATGACCCTCCGGAAGGGTGTTTTTATTGATTAAGTGTCCTCCACAAGGGCACTTGTCCTTTGAGAATCTTCCTTTTACATTGAACAACCCCTTTGAAATTTGACATTGAACTAATCAGTTGAACTAAAAATGGTTCAAGCCGTTGGTTCAATTGGATGAAACAAGTCGATGAACTAAGCATTGAACCAAGATGTCATGAACTTGCCTTTGAACCAACAGTTGAACCATTTTGTTGAACCAAATGATTGAACCTATCCATTGAATTGGTTCAATGGTTTAACAAAGCGCACCGAGCCCTTTTGAACCAAAGGCTGATGAATCGTCCAATGAGTCAAGTGGTTGAACCAAGTTTTGGTTCAATGGTTCAAACAAAGCTTTGAAAAATGTCTTTGAACTTGCTGTTGAAACTATAAACATTGAACCAAAAGATGAACTAAAAGAATGAACCAACTGAGTGAACTATTTGGTTAAACCAAAAGACACTAAGTGAAATAAATGTTGAAACGCTTGGTTGAACTGAGCCATTGAACTATTTCTTTGGTTGAACCCGCCATTGAACCTTGAACCCATTGAACCTTTAAACCAAAGTGGTTCAATGGTTTAATAGTTCAATGATTTAATCTACCTTGATTTGGCCAAGTGTCTTTGAAGTTGATGAACCAATTGAAGTGATTGAACTTTGAACCTTGATGAAGCACTTAACTCTTGCCAAAGACATTGAACTTGTTGAACCTTGAACCCATTGAACCTTTGAACCAAAGTGGTTCAATGGTTCAATGGTTCAGTGGTTCAAGTCTCTTTTTGCACTTAGATGCTTGCTAATGGAGATTTTTGATTGAACTGAAGCTCTAAACCAATTCTTTTGACTAAAACCGCTTGCAGAAGCCTTTGAACTTGTATAAATGAACCTGCCTGTAGAATTTGTAGATACAAAGTCTGTAGAAATCAACATGTAAAACCCATTGAACTTGACCTATAGAGTCATTAGATTTTTTTAGAAGCTTGGAAAATGAGGAATTTGAATGTCTAGGACAAATTTTGAAAATGGAAGAGACAAATTTGGTCTGTAAGACCAAAATAGTTCAAATGTTGTCCCAAAAATGACTATTACTTTTGAGGGACAACATAATCCACATTTTTAAAGGTTCAAAATATTCCAATATAGAATAAAAATCAATTTTGATTGTCAGTGAATGTATTTTTTAATTTTATCTCCAAGATCTATGTAATAAGGATTAATATTTTTGGTTGTATGATTAAATAATTTTTAGTGTGAAACAAATATGATAAATTCTTTCTTGTTATGATTGATATTTTAGTTTTATATGTGCAATAGCTATTGAATTATTATTAGATTATATTGATCATTGGAAAGTAAGTTGATTGTTTCATTGTTCTATGTGTGTAGAGGTGTTTTCATTGATATCAATTTCCATGTATGTGTAATAGTTGTCTTAGATACCTCCCTAGTCTGAGTCATAATCTCCTAAATAAGGGTTTTCAATAGCTACTCTAAAAGGAGCAACCTTTGATTGAGGAATTTGAGTTTCTTAAAAAAATTATCCTAGACTACTTGGCCATATATTTTTGTGTGTGTGTAACAATTGATAGCAATAGACATTGGTTTTGAAATCACTTGTCCACTTAGAATCTATCCTGAGAGGTGATTTCTAAAGCCATAGAATCCTTCTTTTTTGCCTTACCTTTCCCTCTTTTTTGAGTTTATTTATGAGACCTACCCACTATATTTTAGATACCATCCATCCACCAACTCACCTATATTTTAACTTTATTTTATAGACCATTCATCTGTTAATAACCCTGGTTAATAACTTGCATGCCTTTCTTGTTATTCCATCACCTTGTTGTTAACACTGCATACCTACAACTCATGCATTAGAGTGGAGTTTACCTCCATTGAGATCCTAAAATGTTAGAGGCTACCTCATTATGAGTTGTTATTCATAAAAACCACATCAATACTCTTTATAAGAGTAGATTTCCCCTCCAGGGTATCTCCTATGAGACACCTTTCAAATAGGTACAAGAGTGGATTTCACATTCAAGGTATGTCCTAAGAGCAACCTTTGGCCCAGATCTTTGAGTTTCCTATATCAAAATTTCTCAAATTATTTGACTATGTTTATATATGTGTGTACAACAAATAGTCTTAATAACCATTGGTTTTGAAGACACTTGTCCATAGAGGATCCATCGTAAAAGGTAAATCTTGAGACCATAGATCCCTTCTTTTCTGCTCTACCCTTCCCCCTATTTTGGAAACTTACTAGAGTGAGAATTTCCAAAGGAGATAATTTCAAGTCACCTATTAGGATACCTTCATGTTACCCTCAAGGAGATAATTTTAAGTCACCCATTAAGGTATTATAAGTACCTTGAAGGAATCTCCTAGTAGATACCTTGAGGTTGAACTTTCCCACCATTATTTTGGTGTATAAAGGATTCAATGAGTAAATAGGTGTTTTAATTAAATAAGGTAGTTAACAATACATTGATTATTGTGTATAAGGTTTTATATAGATCTTATCAAGGGATCAAGGTTTAATGTGAAACCCATGAAAATAGTAGACCTCATAAGATCATTTAATCTTTCATTACATCATTTTGTATTGAATAAGAATTACACTCAAGAGCATTGCCATACCTTCAAAGAATTACAAGGGCCTTGAAAGGAATATCCTAAGAGATACTTTGAAGGGTTTTGTCATACATTTAAGGTAACATTGAAAGTATCTCCTAGGAGACACCTTCAACATGCACACAAGTGGAATTTTACTTAAAGGACCTACTGGTTGATAACTTAAAGGACTTTGCAATACTTTCAAGGTATCTCCTAGGAGATACCTTTCAAATATGCACAAGAGTGGATTTTTCATTCAAGGTATCTACTAGGAGATACCTTCAATTTATCCATGAAGGTATTAGAAATCCCTTTAAGGAATCTCCTAATGGATACCTTGTGGTTGAACTTGCCTAATGTTATTGAGTTATATAGGGGATTAAATGAGTAAATAGGTGTTTCAATCAAAGAAGGTAGTTATCAATACATTGACTATTGTGTATAATGTCTCCTAAAATATACCTTCAATGCCCTCTTGAATGTATGAAAATGCTCTTAGATATATCTACTACAAGATTACTTTAAGGGCCTTGTAATATCTTCATGGGTAACTTGAAATAATTACAAGGCCCTTGATAGAATCTCCTAAGAGATACTTCTAAGGGTTTTATCATACACTGAAGGGAACATTGAAAGTATCTTGTAATAGATACCTTCGACACAAAAAAGTGGAATTTTCCTTTATGTGGAAGGCACTATTGGGTGATATTTTGAAGGCCCCTAGGAGATACATTTCCAACAAGCACAAGAGTGGATTTCACCTTCAAGGTATCTCCTAGAAGATAACTTTAAAATAGGAACACGAGTAGATTTCCCTTTCAAGGTATCTCCTAGGATATACCTTTCAAATAGACACAAGAGTGGATTTCCCCTTACAAGTATCTCTTAGGATATACCTTTTAGACATGCACAAGAGTGGATTTCCTCTTCAAGGTATCTCCTAAGAGATACCTTTCAAACATGCACAAGAGTGGATTTCAACTTCAAGGTATATCCTAAGAGATACCTTTCAAATAAGAATAAGAGTGGATTTCCCCTTCAAGGTATCTCCTAGGATATACCTTTCAAACACACATAAGAGTGGATTTCCCCTTTAAGGTATCTCATAGGAGATACCTTTCAAGAATGCACAAGAGTGGATCCTTCAAGGTATCTCCTAGGAGATACCTTTCAAAAAGACACAAGAGTGGATTTTACATTTAAGGTATCTCCTACGAGATAATTTTCAAACATGCACAATAGTGGATTTCCCCTTCAAGGTATCTCCTAGGACATACATTAAAGTTACCCATGAAGGTATTACTTTTGCACTTTTTCCTTTGTAAGAAACCCGATGCCAACTCAACCTCAATTGACACACACTAGTGTTACATGCACTAGTCACTCAACCACAAAATTATAATCTTTGTTGCACATATTTTAGCCTTTTAAAATTATCATGGACCCAATGACCCAATGAAACTCTTCCACTTGGCACCTAGTTGTGGCCTTTCAAGGATCCTATTGTTTTCTAAAGTCTTACAACCTTGTAACCCTACTACATCATGCCACCTAGCACCCATTGAGGGAATTTCAAGTCCTAAGAAGAGTTACAAATTTCAAAACCCAATGACCTAATACAAATGTGCCACTTATCATTCAATTATTGCATTTTAGTGAACAAAGAAGTTATAACCAAACCATAACATAACACATAACACTCGATTGCAACCTTATGAGGCCTTGATTATTTTATAAATTCCCACAACATAATAATCCAATCAAATAATTACACTTAGAACTAGATCATGCCATTTACATGCCCACACTAAGGTGCAATACTCAATATCCCAAAACTATGATCGCATGACAAAATAAGACCTAGCACCTAGTTACTTAAATCTTGAATAGTTTGATACTACATGGAAACCATATAAAAGTTGGAATAAATAGGCTAAGGACACATGGACACCTATCTCACAATTTTTTAGTAGTTGGAATAAAACTAAATATCTATCTATAATTTCAGTCAAATCAAGTTTCATGATAGAGCAATCTAACTATATCATGACAACACCAACAATAAGTGTCGAAGTGACACATGTCTCCCAATCACCTAATATTGAATAAATAAATGTTTTATAGAAGCCATATACTAGTTAGGACCAATAAGATGATGAAAAATGTACCCATTACCTCATGGTAACACACAATCAAAGGAAGTTGATCAACCCAACAAAACATGAGCCTATCAAAGGGTACCACATGGAAAAATATCATGCAACATACTTGGCTAAATCGGTACTCAAAATAAAATGATAACGTACATAGGGGTAAAACCAAGTGATAAATTCATGTTCTTGGTGTTAATTTAATGTTGATAGGACTTATTTTGGTGGTTATAAATCCAACTCACCTTAAGTGAAAAGTCAAGCCTATGATGGGAAGACGTGTGGATAAATTGAGAGGAGTGATTGGCTAGTTCCCAAAAGTGGATTTTAAAATCTATTAGAACAAAATTGAAGAGCCACTTTGGTTTTAAGTCAAAGAAATTAAAACATACTTACATTTATACATCATATATTACAATTTAAAATTATAAAAAAACCAAAGTTTAATCTTGCAATCTCAAGGATTTGCATTTACTTTCAATTACTATCTATTGAATAACTCTGAATCGGTCTGTGCTATTTGATAAAGGACTTATTTACATTAATCAAAAATTAAGATAATATGTGAGCTTAATAATCAAAATAAATGGCTAAAGAATTAATGTCTAGAACCACCAAGTTAAAATAGGTCCCATTTATCTATTCATATGGGATAAACATAGTCTTTTGAAAAACTAGTTTCAATACCATTGTATTAGCCATGGATGGCAAACACCACAATGACTTATTATACTATGTAGAGAGGATGGTGGAATAGGACAATGATGATGAGGAAGATGCTAATTTTGTATAAGAAAGGTTTGATATCTTATTACTCAAGTCTATGGGCTTACACAAAGCTGCATCTAACTAGAGTTACTCCCCTATGTGGATTTAGTCCATCAAATATTCATCCATTCTTGGTGTATAAATAACATGATCAAATATATAAATTTAGGTTATAATATCACCTTTATAGTTAGTTATCCTTTTAGGCCTACTATTATTTACCCAAGCCTAAATTAATTATAATCAATAAACCATAACCCAATGGTTCAACTTGAATAATATTAGATAAGTTTTGAGAAGATAGGTAGAAAACTCAAGGAAGTTTGTCTAAAAGTCTATAATTAATCAGATACCCATCACATAATTTAGGAAGGGGTGAGGATGGGGATGGCCATGATGAATAAGTTATATGGAGCGTAAGACACCAACCATATGGATGAGAAGTGGGTTCCATTCCTATCCATGATCATAGATGACTCCACCACTCTCCCTCTTGGGGAAATCATTTCTTGTGATTTGGCTTCCTAAATCAAGAATAAAATGGCCAACTAAGGATATCATTTTTATATGATGTCTTATTTCGTTGATGCTATCTATGCCACTTTGAAGTTCCTAGATTTTTCCAATTAGGATCCAAACTTAAAATAGACTATGACCCATGTTTTCATGAATGTTAGAATTTATAGATATAAGGAGATGTGATCCATTACTGATTAGTTTTACCTAATTGTATATAGGGCCATCCATGAAAGGCGTTTCTCTAAAATTGTGTCTTTTTTATGTCTAAATAAAAATAGAGAAGAATGATAGGGATAAATGATTATAATGAACCTATATTGGTTTATGTGCCATATCCAAATGTTGTGAGAACTCATCTTTAGCTAGGGAGGACTACCTATAAGTAATAAATCACTACCACAAAATTGTCTATTAGTAGATATATGAGTGCACTGCTAAGCTACGTGCTTATTCTAGGAAGTGTCAAAATTACTTAGAGATGACAGTCCACTTTTGAGAAATAAAAGAGTATTAAATAACAAAGAGAGGAAAAAGGAAAGTAAAAGAGAGATTATGTTACCATTAGACACAACCTGAGTGAAATAGAGAGTAACATAGTGCAAGTGGTATATTTAGTTTGTATTTCAGAAGTTGTTTGGGCAGGTTTTAGAAGGGTTACTAAAAATCCATAATTATTGACATCGATGAGCAAGTGTGACTGATATCAGTTGAGTGACCGATGTTAGTAGGGGAAATAATTGCCTAGGAGCTTATAGATGTCTTTTTTGGGTCTGGGAAATGATTTTGGTCAATTCTAGAAAGTTGGGGAGAGTTTTGGGAGAGAGTATTTTTTGGATGGTCTTGGTTAGAGGTTTGGTATGTTGGAATAAGGTGAAACAAGTGAGGAATCTTTATAACTCCTTCATGGGGGTTTAGTTTGGAATGTGTAAAATAATAAATAGTAGATATAAAATGATTATAAATTAACTGCTTAAAAAATTATAGAATAAGTGATGTACTTAGCTACAAAGGTGATTGAATGATAAGTGTCGAATGGATAGAGAAAACAAGCGTGTGCTACTAGTTCTCAAGAGCTTGGTTCCTAATCGATATTAACTTATGCAAGGTGATAGTAAGCCAAGATGTGGAAAGTTGGATGCTAAAATCTTGTATGCAAATAAAAATGAGTTTTCTTGATTTTTTCTACCTTTAAAATTAGTTTGGAGTTTGGTTTAAGTAACTGATGTCAGTGGCCCCACTGACATCAATCATGGGTTGAATGACATTGGTGGCATGAGAATAGGTAAAAAGGGCTATTTTTACCCTATTTTTTATTCTTTCTCGTGCCAAGTGTGGTATCTGTTAGGAAATGGTAGAAATGGGAGGTTAATAAGGACACAATTGGTTAGGAATTTATTTTTAGGGTGAGAATAAGTCATGGGTAGTTAGGATAAGGGGACTAAGTCTTGAGGTGACTTAGAGTGTAAGAATTAGTCTTAGGATGAGGTGGCTAGGTAAGGTGGCATAAGTGTTTTTTATTAACATAATTAAATATTTTAAATTAATTAAATGTGTGAGGGGTAAAAGCATGGGTTAGGGAGGCTAATTATTATTATTAAAAAGGATCTCAAGGGGGGTTTTGACACAGGAAGTTACACACATGTGTGACATAATTTTGGTGTTTAAATTTTCCCTTTTTTGTGTTGTAATTTGCAATGACAAGTTGTAAGACAGAAATATGAGTTAGATGCTCTAGGTATTGGATGAGGTATCCCCCCTCAAAATTTGAATCAATAGAGGAAAAACTCAAGTCAGGTACTGATTTGATAAGAAGTGAATTGGGTGAGTGGATGAGAACCTGGTATCACTACTTATGCATATACTACTATGAGCTATAATTGACAAAATCAAGAATAGGTAAGGTGGAGGACCTGGATAGAAATAGAAAAATCATAGATTGTAAGTGATAGCTGATAAGGTTAAAACAATCAAAGTTGTAGCTCTAATGGTCCATGTGTGTTAGGTATCCGAGGTAGGAAGTACCCCTAGGAAACACAAAAGGTTATAGGTGATATGACTAGCTTAGTTGCTGGCTAAAACACCTAATAAACATATATGTGTACAATAGCCAACTATAGTATAACAACATAAGTCAATGATCGAGGAGGTATTCATGATCTCCAATAAAAGTCATCATGGGCTGAGATTTAAGTGATCTCCAAGGGTGGTTGTCATGGTTAGGGAGATATACATGATCTCCAATTTGGTTTTCATGGTTAGGGAGATATACGTGATCTCTAAGATGCCTCAGATTAAGGATAGAGTCAAAAATATTGTGGTTGTTAGTGGAAACTCTAATGCAAGGGTACTGACATCAATTAAGTCACTAATGTTGGTAGGAAATAGTGTTAACATTAGTGGTTTAGGTCAAGGTTTTTGACATCAATGGGAAATAGTATTGACATTAGTGGATTAGGTTAAGTATGTCAATGTAGTGGGTGACCAAACCTCACAAAAAGGGGTTTGGTGTCCCACCAGAACTCATTTGCAACATTTAATTAGAGGGAAAAAGAGCTCTGAGTGTGAGTGAGATGGTAGAGATAAGAGGGGACCTAATAGGAGGTCCATCACCACGAAGACTAACTATTCCAACTCAGAGGAGACAAAGAGATGAGGTAAGAGCTTCCATGAGTTAATTGTGAAGTTAAGTTTGTTAATTTGGGTTTTTAGGCTAAATTTAAAATTTGGGCAAAAAAATGTGTTGAGGGGGCTAGGAAATGGGGTGGGGTAGGTTTAGGTTAGTTTGGGAGGGATTTGGTTGTAGGTTATAAGAAAAACAAAAAAGGTGGGAGATGGGTTGTTCAGCCCTCAAGCTAAACCAGTCACTGATGTCGGTAGGGTCCATCAACATCAACTAACATGGTGCTAATGTTGATGGGGTCTGATGATGTTAGTCAACACCAAGCATCAATGTCAGCATACAAAATTGATGTTGATGCCCTTATAAAACCCAAAATAAGAGAAAAGGTCAATTTTAGATCCCCAATTGGAATAGTCAACAAGCCTACTAGCCAAGCTAGCCTCATAAGATCTTGTGTCGACTGAGTGCTACCTACATAGCCTAGTTGAGGGCCTCAAGCCAATGTAGTTATCCTAGTGCATAGGGAAAAATATCTAAGGTATAGTTAAAAGTGTGTTAAGGGAAATGGTTAAGAAAAGGTAGGTTAAAATAGGTTAGGGGACCTAGGGATTAAAAGGTAGGTCATAGGGTCGAGGGTTTGGGATATAATCTATGGGGCCTAAAGTTGTGATAGGAAGTTGGGCCTAGGGTGGAGAGAGAGGTAGTGAGGCCTAGGGTGGAGATGGGAGAGTGGGTTAGATATGTAGGTGGTTATATGGCTGAGCTAACCTCAGAAGACCCCATGTCGATTGAGTGCTACCTACATAACCCGATTGAGGGCCTCAAATCAATGTAGTTCTTCTAGAGAGAAGGGAAAAATGAAATGGTAGGTTATATTAGAAATTATGTGACTTGAGGTGTGTGTGTATTGATGCAGGCTAGGTAAGACTTGACATTACAAGATCACCTACTTATGCTATTAACATAGATGAGGAGGGATGTCACCCCAGATGAGTGGGAACACATGGTAGCTGTAGGTTTAGGGGGATTGCAATGATATTATATATTTACATGGGATGTAAGTTTGATGATAACATTGATCGAGAGGTGGGATCACACCACCAACACCTTCCATTTACCAACTCAAGAGTTGGTAGTGACTTAGGAGGATGTGTATAGGATTTTATGGTTACCACTCTAGGATGAGGAACTCTTCTCATGTTTGAGATATGAGCATGATATTCACATGGTGTCATTATTTGGAAAGCATGTTAGCGAGGTGACCTTTCACTTAGTGAGCTTTCCCTATGAGCCATTATACATTACTGATGAGGAGCAACATTGATCAAGCATCCTGATAATGATAGGGTTTATAGTGTATGCACTATTAGATGTAGATGGTGGGGAATTTTTTATTGCATTGATAAGTGTTCTGACATAGATGGTTGAGTAGTGGATCATATTTGTATGAGGACTAGCTTTTTTGGCATAATTATACAGAGAGCTATGGGGGTTGAGACTGGGATGATGATATAGTTTGTGTGTCAAGAATTTAATCCATTATTGTGCATACAAGCATATCATGGTGACACAACCATTGGGGTTACCATGATTGTAGCTATTTTTAGGGTTGGTTTTAGATGGTGGAGAGATGGTATGGCCCAGACCTGAGTAGATGACATAGTGTGAGATATTGATCATTATAACACATGATAGAGGGATTAATCCCTATAGATATTGTGTGGATAACTTACTTGACATACCCTACATTTAGAGGATAGGTAGAGTAGCTTGTTGGCTTACAAAACACATTATGGGTTAGAGGGAGATGAGTTGGCAAACTAGAGATGGTACCCATGGCATAGGTGAGGAGATATTTCATCTTTCTATATGATGTACTACCTACCTTACCTTGATATAAGAGGGATGATATAGAGGCACCCTTACCCTTACCATAGGAGACAGATGGGCCAAAATTTGAGGAGCTACCAGTAGGGCCAGGTGTAGTATATCTTGGATGCACAGTGACATATTTTTCTTGGTGGATAGGTTTGCATCTCATGGATCAGGTCAAGAGGCCACCATTAGATTTATAAGGGTTGATGAGAGAGAGATGCATCTATACAAGATTGGGATGTAGTGATGTAGGCATATATAGTAGCAAAAGGCTTGAGATGTGACAATGTAGGCTCAAGATGCAACTTAGGCATAGGTATTGTTTTTATAGGATAGGAGGTGACATTCCAAGGCTAGATCAGTGTATTATAGGGTCATGTTACTGTACTAATAGTAGATATGGATATTTTGAGAGTAGAAAGTTAGGCTACTCCTCTTCCACCACAAGGACCAGTATAGGTCAGGCCTTCAATAGGTGTGATGGGACCACCATATACTATATCTCTAGTGAGGTCTAACACTACCCTTGATGAGATTTCTTATTATGAGAGGGACATCAGGGAGTTCTCATAGATTTAGAGGTATTTTGAATTTAGAGAGTAGGAAAGATTAGTGACACGTGCCATAGTATCTAGCTCATATAGATGTAGATAAGTGGAGAGTGGTGATGACATTGCTTCTTCATGATCATGTGTGTATCCTTGAGGACTCTGAGTGCCAGATTTTGTAATTATTAGATATGTTGTATGCACACTGGCCTACAAGATGAAGATGAGAGATGTATATTGTGATGATTTATTCATGTACATTTATGTTGAGCATATATATATATATATATATGAGATGTGTTATTGAGATTTTGAGATGTGTTTATTGTGATAGTGATGATGATGTTTATGTAGATGGTTATTTTAATGTTATGTTAATTTTATGTTAATGTTGAGCATGTTAATTGAGTTAGACTAACATCTCCCATATGTGTGATGGTATAAGCTATTTATGTTATTGTTTGTATGAAGTTTTCATCTCAATAGAGAGATCAACATGTGATTTGGATGGGAAATAAAGAGGTAAAATGCTCATGTACTTGTAAAGACCATAATCATAACATAAATAAGCTCAAGAATATGAGTCTCTTTCATGCTTTTCATCATTGGACCATTTTGTTTTTTAGAGAAGCATCGTGTCCACCTTATGTTAAGTGAGTTCAAAGTCCCTTGAAAGAGTATGAGGGGAAAAGGGTAAAATGAGTGAAAGTTTTTGCGAAGCATAACCTTTAAAGTGGAGACAATATTCCCCTACTATGGGTGACTCAAGAGCTACTATAGGCAATTCCATGACTTAAAGCTTTTTTTATGTGTAAGATGATCAATGTGGGAAGCCTAAAATGGGATTTTGTTGGTGTTGAGGTCATATGAAGCTGATCAATATGAGAAGATTTTTATTTTTATTTCCCTTTGATAACAAATCTTGGCCTAGCCATCCTTCAAGGGAGTGGTCTAAGTGTTTATTTTTGAGTTTAAATATTTTTCGTTCAAGGAATCAGGCTATTGATAGTATAAAAGAGAAGTTACATAGTTTTCCTTCAAAGGAGCAGTCTATGTTGAGAATTATGAATTGAGAGATTATAACTTGTCTACATATCCCATTTTTTTTAAATTTTAGACATGGACAAGACTATATAGGCTTAGGAGTTTTCCACTTTAAGGGGGAAAAACCATAAAACTTCATAAGTTAACAAAGTGTGTAGGATTAAGGGTTAAGAGGAAGGGAGATGAATGTAATAGAGGTACTCAAGGGATGAGCTCAAGTGAAACATGAGGTGAATCATTACTTGGTTAACAAAAGAATGGTCATATGTTTAAGTCATTTAAAGGCTCGAGTTTTGGATTTCCTTCGAGAGAAGACAAGTGATAAGTTCCTAAGCCTTACTTATGAGTTATGATGTAGGGTCCAAGCCAATTAGGAGTAAACTTACCCTATTGACTTTTATCCAATTCATTACATGTTAATTTTATTTTAAGATGAGATCTCTAATATTGAAATTTTTCTCTTTGAGGTTTTTTTTGTAAGTGCATTTAATACACTCTTGATATATTTGGAGGTGGTTGAGGGCTATGATATGACACTCATCAAGAAACTTGAGTTGAGCCAATCATTCTTAGTGAAAATCATCATTAGTAAGTATGTCCTTTAGAGAAATGTGAAGAGAAGGAATCTGAACCTCAAGAGGCAAAATAGCCTCCATCCCATACACCAAGGAAAAAAGAATAGCACCCATAGGGGTTCAAATTCTAGTGCGATAAACCCATAAAGAAAATGAAATGTGCCTACGACAATCCTTGACCATATTGTTGACTACCTTCATGAGAATTTTCATCAATTTTTTATTAGAAGCTTTTGTCTATCCATTTACTTGTGGATAGTATGATAATGAGAAGCTTAATTTGATTCCAAATGTATCACAAAGACTTTAGATAGTTTTGTTTTTGAAAGATTTGCCATTATCTATTATAATTTTATGTGGGACACCAAAATGATAGATGATGTGATGGTTAATAAAGTCAATAATTTTGTCAGCCTTATTAGAGATGAAAGGAATGTCCTTGACCCATTTGGTGAAGTATTCAATGGTAGTAATGATAGAACAGTGATGAAGGGATAAATGAGGGTTTATCTCACTGATTAGATCTAGGCCCCATTGGGAGAAGGGCTAAAAGTCTTTGGTTACTTGTAATGCATGAATTAGAATGTGAAGGAGGTTAGCGTGTTGTTGAAATTTGATCCAATGCTGAACGTAATAACCATATTCTAGATGGAGTGTCATTACATTCAAAATCCATATTGTTATTACATTCAAAATCTAGTTTAAATGACAAAGGCATAGGCTCATCATCTAGAGGAATAAGAATAACCATACACCCCCATCATATTGACATTTAGACCCATCAAAGAACATCATCATTTGATAGGAGATGTCATACATGGAGAGAATTATGATGGATTCATCAGGGAATTCAAGGGTTGAAGGTTGGTTGTTAGGAAAAGGGGCAGCAGCTAACTGGTTGATGATCATTTCCCCCTTGATAGACTTTTGTTGAATAAACTCTAAGTCAAATTTAGCAAGGAACATGAGCCACTGAGCTACACATTAGTTGTGATATGGCTTAGAATGAATTTATTTGAGGGGATCACTATGGGTGACCATGTAGGTTTTATGATTTAGGAGATAATGGTGGAGCTTGGAGGCTGAAAAGACTAATACGAGGCAAAGATTTTTGATATCGGTATATCAAGTCTCATAATCAATATGTGTGTGGCTTATGTAGTAAACCACCTATTCTTGATGGTGATCATCTCAATGTGTAATCATAACATTGAAAGAATGGTCTATTGTAGAGATGTAAAAGTAGAAAGGTTTATTTTCAATAGGTGGAATAAGAATCAGTGGGGAAAGGAGATACTATTTGAGTGCATCAAAATATTCTTAGAAATATGTATTCCAAGGGAAGGAGACATCTTTTTTGAGGAGATGATGAAAGGGTTGGCAATGATCTAATAACTAGGAGATGAATCAGTGGATTGACTAAAGTTTGCATTATAGGCTATGAAGTTGTTTGATATTAGTAGGTGGAGGCATCTCTAGCATTGCTCTAACCTTAGCAGGGTCAGCTCAATATTACAAAGAGAAATGATAAAGCCTAAGAGCTTACCAGAAAGGACACCAAAGACACATTTATTTGGGTTTAATCAAACATTATATTGGAGGAGATGAGTAAATATGATTTTGAGAATCATCAAGTGATCTTGGTGAAGTTTAGGCTTGCCAAGTAAATCATCCACATAATCTTCCATAATTTTGTGTAGGAGATCATGGAAGATGTAAATCATAGCACATTGATAGGTGGCACTAGCATTCTTCAAACTAAAAGGCATGACCTAATAATAGAAACTCCCTCATGGGGTAGTGAAGTTTGTCTTGTGTTCATCCTTAGGAGTAACTAGGATTTGATTATATCTAGAGAACCTATCCATAAATGATAGCATCTCATGATTAGTTGTTAGATCAACAAGTTAGTCAATACTTGACAATGGGAAGTCATCTTTTGGATAAGTGAGGTTTAAGTCATGGTAGTCAGTGTAAATGTAGATTCCTCTAATCAATTTTATGATAGGAACAATATTTAAAATACATTATTGGTAGTTGATGGGTTGGATAAAGTTAATAGAAAGGATGCATTGGAGTTATTCTTTGACAAGGAGAGCAATACGAGGATGCATTTTGTGAAGCTTTTACTTAACAGGTTTAGCATCTTGATTGGTGACAATGTTATGGGTGATGATAGAGGGGTTAGCACTAGGCATGCCATTATAAGACCAAATGAAGTCTTTTATATGGTTATTAATACATGTGGCATAACTAATTTGCTCAGAGGAATCCAAAAATTGGCCAATCTTGAGGATGTGGGGGTTATCATGAGAGGGTAAATTGATGTCAACGGTTGATTCATTTAACATAGCTTGTGTTTTATATGGGAGTGATCATTGGATATAGGAATCATCTACAACTATGTATGTGAGAATAACATCATCATCTTGACATTGGACAGTGTTAATAGTGGAAGTCTTAATCAATTATTTCAAGATGAACAAGAAAAAGGGACATTTTTTTCCTTACCTTGGTGATAGGTGAGAGGCCCCAAATGGATGGCATTTATTAAAAAAAAAAGAGGTATAGGTACCTCTGATTCAGTAGGAGATGGTGGAGTAGGAGAGAATGGGTCTTCAATAATTGGTACATGGGAAGTTTTGGTGAGTTTAGTTTGTTTGTCATAACCCACTCCATGCCTCTTTTTGGCATTTTCAATGGTTTTGCTAGTGGGATAATCAATGGGCATATGAACACCTTTCTCATAATGACCCAAAGCAAACCCTTTCTAGGCACACCTATAAAGATAGGTGTGAGCAAAACTAGGCTTGCTCAAGAAAGAGAAGTCACAGATAAATTTTTGTGGTGAAGAGGATGGATTGTCAATAGTGGGAGCCTGATCAATTCCCTCATATGTGAAATTAGTTTGAAGGTTAGGGGGGCCATAAAGGATAACCATCCTAATATGGGGATCATAATTTGGGTACATATGAAGCTTTCCATACTCTTGTGGAGTATGTAACATGTCGAGCATCAAAAAATGATATTATTTGAGTGACAAACATTTAAAAGTTTCCTCCATGGGATATTTATTAGGAATTTGTGTTGTCAGTATCTATGTCATCAGGTTAGTGGAACTTGTGGAAGCTTTAGAAGTATCATGTAGAGAAGATGATGTATTTAATGGAATGAGAACATAATTGGGACTATAAGTCATGTTGCATGTTTTAAATAGAGATGGGTCGGTAGGTATAACATGCACTTTCCCATTGTGATCAAACTTGACACAATGGTGTAAAGTTGAGGGTACACATGCCATAGTACGTATCTAAGGTCATCCAAGTAGTATGTTATATTAGAACTCTCCTTCTACAATATAGAAGAGATCAAGAATTATACGGGGACCTACATAGATATGTAAGACAATAGTGTCCACTATAGTAATTGTGGTATCGTTAAAGGAGTGGAAAACCATGTCAGTTTGAGACATACAATTATCAAGAAGAACCATCTATTTGTAGGCATGGGTGGAAATAATATTAATACTATCTCCCCCATCGATCATGACTTTTTTGACATGATTTTGATTAATATATGCGGTAATAAAAAGGGCAGAATCTTGATCTTTAGGGTATTGAAGTAGAATTTTTGAATTACTAAAGGAAATTAGGGAGATGGAATTAAGAGAGCTGACCAATGCTACAAGAAGTTGGGGATCATCAGGTTGTACCTCAACCGCTTCTAAGGCACTTATCAAATCTTGATGGTGTTGGAGTGAGTTTTGGATTAACTCATACAAAGACATTTTCATAAGAGTTTGGTGAGGCTATTTCACCATTGAGCTTTGAATAACATTTGAAGATATTGGCTTCAAGACACCCAAGATGGAAATCTTGGGATTTAGAGGAGTGTTTTTGGAAAATGGACGAGCCCAAGGATCAACAACTTTTTTCCTTACCTTTATCCTTTTGGTTTTGTGACCGCATGGCCACATTAACTGTGTTGATCTAAAATATAGGTGAAGGAAGTGGCAAAGGGGGTACAACAACATATCTGGGTTTGAATTTAGGTGGAATAGTATGAGGCATTGTTGATGCGAGAGGTGGAATAATAGGAAGGTTAATGGGAGTATCAAAAAAGAGAGTATAGGTAAAGAGGGTGCCTCAAGGGGGTACAACATAAGTATAATTGATCCATCAACATGTGGGTGAGGAATAGGTAAAGTATGATCCTCCATATGTAAAAGAAGTGGTAAGAGTGGTAGAATTGGAGTAGGCACAATAGGTCTCTCATCTAATGTAGGAGTAGATAACACTGAGTCTTTTAAGTGTAAAGGTGGAGTGGATAGGGTATTACTCTCTATCGGTAGAGGAGAGGTAAATGAAGAGGGTTCCTAAAGAGGGTATAACACATGAATGATTTCTCCTTCAACATGTGGTTACAGAATGGGTAGGGCATGATCTTCAAGTGGTAGGAGGATAGGTAACAGTGATGCAAAAGAAACTAGAAATACAGGCTCCTGTAATGGAAAAAGGAGTGGTAAAGGAGACTCTTCCTCATGTGGGAGTGGAATAGGTGAAATAGGCTCTTCTACCTAAGGAGGGAGAGTGGGAAAAATAGATTTCACTAACTATGGAGTAGGAGTTGATAAAATGGGTGCCTCTTGTTGTGGGAGAGGTTGAACTAGAGGTAAATGAAAGACCATATTAACCATATGGATATTATGATTACTTGAGTTAGTCATGGTCTAAACAATATTTTGATTGGGTGAATGGTTAGGAAAAGTTTGTTTAAACACATCCATATTTTGATTAGTAGGCACATTAGGATTGTCCAAGATGAGATCACCCCTATCAATCATGTCTTAAACAATGTTCTTGAATGTTTTACAGTTATTATAATTGTGGCCTTTAACTTGATAGTAACCAAAAAACTCATCCTCCTTATACCAAGTCGGAATAGGATGGGAGGGTTCAAACTATATAGGAGGTTTGATTTGAGGGAGGGTTATGACACCTTGTTGCAATAGTTTTTCCAAAATAGATGTATATGACTCCCTAATGGGAGTGTATTGTCTTTGTTCATATCATTGTTGGAATTGTTTGGTCAAATTTTTGGAAGGTGAGGAATTAGGTTGGTTTGTAGTTCTGGAAGAAGATGATTAATGACCACCATGTTGGTAGTGCCTCTAGATTTTTTTTTAAAAGGAGAAGTTTTAAAAGAAGAGGAGTCATTTGATTTGGAATTGGAATTCTTACTATTCAACTTGACTCTATCTTTATGGATAGCCCAAATCTTGAGTTTTTATGCCATTGTAAAGGCCTCATCAAATGTGCAAAAATTTTGTACTTAGAGTGTGGACAAAATGTGCTTAGCACATGCCCTGAAGAAGATCTCATTAAGCTCAAGTTGGGGTAAGGATAAGGAGATTTGATTGATCAAGCCTATCCAGTGAGCGACAAAATATATGATAGACTCATCATCCAATTATCTAATAGAATAAAGGTTTGTAATATAAACCTTTTCAAAAAAATTAATAGAGAAATGGTCTAGGAATATTTGTGTGAGTTGGGTAAATGAGAAAAGGGAGTGTTGAGTTAAAGAGCTATACTAATCTACGGTAGCACCTAAAAGAGATACAAGGAAAATATGAAGTAATAATGCATCGTTGGGCCTTATTAAATAACAAGCATGTCTAATTGCTCACAAATTTTGTTGTGGGTATTCTTTACTCTAGAAATGAGTAAATTTGGGGAGTTCCCATTGTCTTGGATAAGGGAGAATAGGAATAGAAGGATGGATGGGTTCATTGCATATCTGATCATAAGATAACACATTCTTTGAACCCAAAATAAATGTCTCTAGATTAGACATCTTATCCACCAGCATCTTAATGATGTTTGGAGGGGAATTAATTTTGGAGATACCCCCTAAGTTATAGGGAACCTGATAAGAAGTAGAGGGATAATATGACATAGCTTGATGAGGTTATGCTGGGGAAACATAAGGATAATGAGTCATAGGCTGGAGGGCAAAGGGGCTTGTCTCATTGGGTTAGACACTATGCTTTGGTTGGATGTTGTTATTATAGGTTGGGTTATTGGCATGGTTAGACTAGATGAAGGGTGAGTCATAACTTAGGTAATTATAGGTAAGAGAGTAGATGGAATAGGTACCACTAAATTCTAAAATGAGGTGAGACTTGAATAAACTATTTGTGGTTGTGAAAGTATGGAATTTATGCCAGGGTTTAGGTGGGATTGGGCAGTTGGCAGTCCTAAAATTTGAACATAATTTATGGTTGGGTTACTTATTGAAGTAGTGGTTTGAGTAACCATCGGGAAAATAGTGGAGACAGCTAAAACTGATGTTGTCTCCATTAGAGAGGTTGGCATACCATATAGTGGTTTACCTAAATAATTGTGGGTTTGGCTCATGGCAAGGTAATGCTGAAGGGCTATGATGCAGGATCATCTAAAATAGTTCAAATTCTAGTGTGAAAATTCAAATTTTGGTTTTCCCTCCAAATTGTGAGATTTCAAAATTTCACCTTCAAGGTAAATGTAATTATCAAAAAGTGAAAGTAAAAAGGTGAAAAGTGATTGTTAGATTGTTGAGGAAATAAAGGGGAAATGGCTGAAACTATTTTCAACCTTAGTAAATTGTTAAAACTTTCAAACAGCATATTGTTTTGCCTTAAGCCCAAATTGGGCGTAGAAGTTAGGAGAGAGATTCTTTAAAAGACAAAAAAAGAAGAGAGTATTCATTAAGAAGAGAGGATGAGAAGAGAAGGAGGATGAGAGGGGTGTATAAGTGAAGAAGAATAGAGAGGAAGAGTCCTTTCATTCAAGAGAAAGAGAATGTAATGAAGAAGAGAGAGGAGAATTAGTGAGGGAGGACCTCACTCAAGAAATGTTAAAGGAAAGAGAAGGAGAAGTCAAGAGAATGTGTGAAGGAGCAAGAAAGGTTTTAAAATCCATGGATTTTGGCATTGAAATGTAAGTATTCTATTGATCAATGAAGGAATAAATTTTTTGTTTCATGTTATGGTCTCTTTATGAATTCTGGTAATAGGCCTGCATATGTGAATGTGTGTATGTAAGAAAGATGTGTGTATGATGATTCTATAAAGAACATTGTGAAAGACTAATTATTTTATATGTTGGGAACAATATAAAGGTTTTATTATTTGATCAAGAGGTTTTAAGGAGTTTGGAATGTTCTAAAAATCCTAAACAGGCCTAAACAGGGTATTCAGGCCTGTAAAATTACAGCTCACTGTCTTAAATCAAATCCAGGTGAAAATGTTTGTATGAATTCTAAAATGGTATGGAGATAAGATACATAAGTCCCTAATTAAATTATAAACTTAAGAGTGAAGAAAACCAGGCCCTAGAAACCCTCTTGATGTCCAAAAACTCCACAGTTGAAATTCAGGCCTGTAGGTGACAGTGTATAGAAAAAGTTAAGAAATTTGTATGTTTTTGCATTGTAAGTGGATTGATTAGGTCATTGTTGATAGGGAATATTAATGGGGAAGTAATTAAGGTATTGGAATGGTTTTTTATCCTCTTTAAAGTCTATTGATTACACAAAAAGAGATGACAATAATGAACCCTGTTGGCTGTCATAAAAATACAGTCCAAGAGAACTGAGTTGTTGAGCATTAGAAGGTACAGAAGGTTGACATGACCAATATGATTATTGGATAAGGTGTAGGGGGTTAAAACAGACCATATAAAAGTGATTAAAGACCTTGAAACTGTATAAAACACACCCAGCAAAAATAATTAGCTCGTAGCCTGTGATTGTCCAAGGGAAAATCCTGATTTAGCTTCTAGCCCTCAAAATGAGTTTTAAAGCTTAAAAACTCTTGAAACTTTGTAATTTAACCCTTGATGATGTTTTAAAACTTTTGGAAGTGGTTTAAAGGTGATACAGTATGGAGAATTATGAAAAGAGACAATTACCAAGTGAAGCCTAGGTGCATGTGAAGGAAAGAGCATAGGCCAATATAGGAAAAGTGAATGTCTCCAAAGAAGTGCACTAAAAAATGATTGATTCACCTGAAAAAAGATAATGGGTATCTATAATGATGCTTTTTTTGCTTATAAAGTCTATATTTTACTCTAGACAAGGTGTTTTGCATTCAAGGATGGTTAATTAGAACAAGGCATAAAGAAGAAAGTACAATTCCATACAAAGTAACCACAAGAGATTTTTCAGTATGTTATAGAAGGGCTTAATGGGTATCCATAAATGGTTTTACTTTCATGATTGAATTAACCTAGAAGGATTTTTAGCCAATAAACAGGTAAAACATGGCTACAAGAAATGATTAAACTAAGTAGGCCTGTATGAGAAGTTAGCTCAAAATTTGATGGTTACAGAGTAGTGTAAGATCAGTTTTCATCATTTTGGTATCAAAGCTTGAAGCTCTTTGGGATTGGTAACTTGTTCTTGGTTATGATTTCTAATGAGTTGTTATAGGATTTGGTAAGAGGATCAGTAAGACAAAGCATTAGGAGACCCTGGGGAGAAAAGGTATGCATAATTGTGCTATTTAATTTGAATTATTGTGTTGAGAAGAAATCAAGTGAAGGAGTTACAGGTTCAAGGCAGCCAAGCCATTGAGTCTTAAGAAGAGAAGAAGCCAAGGAAGGCTTAGTGAAGATCCAAGAAGAAGCTTGGATAGTTTGCCAAAAGACTAAGATGAAATAGACTTAGGTGAGGTAAAGAATGGAGTTTGAAGCTTGAAGAGCTCAAAATTAAGATGAGAAAGTGAATGATCAAGAAGAAGATCCAAAGCAAGGTAAGTTTGGATTTGTGATTTGTATTTAATGAAGTGTTGTATAAGAGTTGCTGCAGGATTGAGAGAAAAGGATCAAAAGACTAGGATGCAAAAGGCTTAGGTGAGATCAAGGAGATTGTCAAAAGACCAGTCAAGGAGAAAAGGCTTGGGTGAGATAAGGGATCAAGAGACCAAGGTGGAAAAGACTTGGGTGAGGATCTCAGAGATGGAAGCATTGTTGAAGGCACTGCAGAGCAGCAAGGTATATGAGGGCACCAAGAGGAAAGCAAGCATCAAAGGTATGGAAAATTTTGTAATTGATAAAGAAATTACTAATTTGAAGAGAGAGTTAGCTAAGATTAAAGATGAATATGAGTCTTGGATGCAGATGGATAAGCAAGCATGGGTATGGCCAATGAAGAAGAGGTTGAAGTGGCCAATAGATCTCCCAGTGAAAAGGATAAGAAGGCAAAAGGATATTACCATGGAGAGAGAAGCCCATAGAGGCAAGAGCATGAGAAGGTTGCCAAGTGAGCAGCAAGAGGAAGAAGTTGAGAAGAAGGTTCTCATTGAGGAGAACAAGAGAGGAGAAGAAAGAAAAGATGAAGTGCCAGGAAGAGCACTTGAGAAGATGAGAGTGTGGGTGAAGAGAACACTCATGGAGACATTATGGTCTCTTGTTTTTATATCTAATGCTGTTTTTGAATGGGTAAGTGCAGGTATGAGCAGCCTTATGGAGGTCAAAAGAAAGGCCTTGAATAAGAAAGAGATTGGTGCAAGAGAAGACACCAAGTACACAAGTGAATGTGTAAGAGGAGAGAGAAGTGAGTTTGCTGGTGTTGATAAGGAAGAAGGAATGCATTGTCAAATGCATGAAAAAGATGTTGGAGACCTTGTGCAAGAAAATGTTGAGATGGAGGAGGAAATTGCATTCCATGATGCCATGGAGTACCTTGAAGAAGCAAGTGGAAAACTATGCACAAAAGAGGATAGTGCAATCAAAGAAGCCATGCAAATGAAGGAAACCATGAAGCAGCCCATCAAGGAGGTAAAGGTGAATTATAGTATTGATTTTTCTCATCCACTTAATTATGGAATAGATGTTGAATAGGTTGCAAAATTCCACAAGGAAGTAGTGGAAGTCCTTCATCATGCCAATGAAGAAGAGGGTATAAAATACTATGATGACTTGAAAAACATTCCAATAGAACAAAGGAAGGAAACACACCTAAGGAAATTGAATGCAAGCAAGGAAACTATGAAGAAGAGTATGGCTAAACATCAAGCCATTGAAAAGGTAAAAATAAGTTCAAATTCAGATTTTTTAAATGCATATAAGAGTAAGACTACTGCTGTACAGATGGAGATGAAGAAGATTAATAACAAGCCTTCAAATCTAGCAATAGACCATGGCTATGTGATACCAAAATGGCTCAAGGGATCAGCAAATATAAAGAAGGACATAAAGCTCAATCAAAATGAAGACTCAAGCAAGAAGCAAATACAAAGCAAGAAGGAAGAGGTAGAATGCAAAGTGAGCAAGGCCAGCCATCAAGCAAGACAACATGAAAATGCCAAAGAGCAGAAATTGGTTGGTGAATTGAACAAGTGTCATCCTAAAGCTATGAAGAAGGTATGGATAGCTAAAGGTGAGAAAGAGCATGAAGATACAAAGATGGAAGGTAAGTCAATTGCTTTTAATGAGTGGGATAATGATATTTTTGAATCATTTAATGATCTTTTTATGGAAAATGAGGAATGTAAAATGCCTATGAGGACTAATATTCAGCAAGGAGGGAGTTCCAAGAAGATGGATGATGAAAGTAGAGATGTGAAATCAGTTCGCATGTTTGAAAGGAACAAGGAGACACAAGGTAATAGTGTTCCTATTGTTTTTGATAAGTATATTGATAATGATGAAGAAGCTGATTTGTATGAAGAAACTATAAAGTGGATGAATGTATTTATGGAAGATGAAAGACAATCTGGTCCTAAGTTTGATATAGGACATGAAGATTTGGATGAGCATGTGTTGAGTGAAGAGTTGAAGAGGAAAGAAGAGTTGTTAAATCCTCCAAGAGAATTGTGTAGAGACACATATCAACATGATGGCACCATTGATTAGATGGAAAATGAATTGAGGCAAGAACAAAGAAAGATAGTGAAGGCAGATTTGGACAAAGAACAACATGAAGACAATCAAGGGGCTTCATGGCCTCAATGTTTTTCTACTAAGGTTGATTTTGATGTTTTGAAGGCAGGTATAGAAGATGAATACTTTGGAAAACAACAAGAAGATCTAGAAGATATGTATGAAGATGAAGAAGCATGGAAGTGGGAGATGGCAGCTGAGAAAGAGATGAGGAGAAGAATATACCAGAAGAGAAAGAACAGCAAGATGAAAGACAAAGACTATTCCAAACAAACACAAGCATTGGCATTAACAACAAGACATTGGGATCCAGGTATACGAGTGAAGACTAAAGTAAGGAGGAAGCATGACATTTGAACTAAGGTTCAAATCTTTTATAGAGGGAGAGTATGATGCAGGAGCATCTACAATAGTTCAAATTCTAGTGTGAAAATTCAAATTTTGGTTTTCCCTCCAAATTGTGAGATTTCAAAATTTCACCTTCAAGGTAAATGTAATTATCAAAAAGTGAAAGTAAAAAGGTGAAAAGTGATTGCTAGATTGTTGAAGAAATAAAGGGGAAATGGTTGAAACTATTTTCAACCTTAGTAAATTGTTAAAACTTTCAAACAGCATATTGTTTTGCCTTAAGCCCAAATTGGGCGTAGAAGTTAGGAGAGAGATTATTGAAAAGACAAGAAAAAAAGAGAGAATTCATCAAGAAGAGAGGATGAGAGTGGTGTAGAAGTGAAGAAGAACAGAGAGGAAGAGTCCTCTCATTCAAGAGAAAGAGAATGGAATGAAGAAGAGAGAGGAGAATTAGTGAGGGAGGACCTCACTCAAGAAATGTTAAAGGAAAGAGAAGGAGAAGTCAAGAGAATGTGTGAAGGAGAAAGAAAGGTTTTAAAATCCATGGATTTTGGCATTTAAATGTAAGTCTTCTATTGATCAATGAAGGAATAAATGTCTTGTTTCATGTTATGGTCTCTTTATGAATTTTGGTAACAGGCCTGCATATGTGAATGTGTGTATGTAAGAAAGATGTGTGTATGATGATTCTCTAAAGAAAATTGTAAAAGACTGATTATTTTATATGTTGGTAACAATATAAAGGTGGTATGATATGATCAAGAGGTTTTAAGGAGTTTGGAATGTTGTAAAAAGCCTAAACAGGCCTAAACAGGGTATTCAGGTCTGTAAAATTACAGCCCACTGTCTTAAATCAAATCCACGTGAAAATATTTGTATGAAGTCTAAAATGGTATGGAGATAAGATCTATAGGTCCCTAAGGCAATTATAAACTTAAGAGTGAAGAAAACCAGGCCCTAGAAACCCTCTTGATGTCCAAAAACTCCACAGTTGAAATTCAGGCTTGTAGGTGACAGTGTATAGAAAAAGTTAAGAAACTTGTATATTTTTGCATTGTAAGTGGATTGATCAGGTAATTTTTGATAGGGAATATTAATAGGGAAGTCATTAAGGTATTTTAATGGTTGTTTATCCTCTTGAAATTCTATTGATCACACAAAAAGAGATGACAATAATGAACCCTGTTGGCTGTCATAAAAATACAGTCCAAGAGAACTGAGTTGTTGAGCATTAGAAGGTACAGAAGGTTGACATGACCAATCTAATTATTGGAGAATGTGTAGGGGGTTAAAAAATACCATATACAAGTGATTATAGCCCTTGAAATTGTCTAAAACACACCCAGCAAAAATAATTAGCTCGCAGCCTGTGACTATCCAAGGGAAAATCCTGATTTAGCTTCTAGCCCTCAAAATGAGTTTTAAAGCTTGAAAACTCTTGAAACTTTGTAATTTGACCCTTGATGATGTTTTAAAAATTTTGGAAGTGGTTGAAAGGTGATACAATATGGATAAGTATAAAAAAAGACAATTACCAAGTGAAGCCTAGGTGCATGTGAAGGAAAGAGCATAGGCCAATATAGGAAAAGTGAATTTCTCCAAATAAGTGCACTAAAAAATGATTGATTCACCTAAAATAAGATAATAGGTATCTATAATGATGCTTTTTTTACTTATAAAGTCTGTATTTTACTCTGGGCAAGGTGTTTTGCATTCAAGGAGGGCTAATTAGAATAGGGCATAAAGAAGAAAGTACAATTCTATACAAAGTAACCTCAGGAGATTTTTTAGTATGTTATATAAGGGATTAATGGGTATCCATAAATTGTTTTAATTTCATGATTTAATTAACCTAGAAGGATTTACGGCCAATAAATAGGTAAAATAGGGCTACAAGAAATGATTAAACTAAGTAGGCCTGTATGAGAAGTTAGCTCAAAATTTGATGGTTACAAAGCAGTGTAAGATCAGCCCTTCATCAAGATACCACATTATGATCAATAAATTTAGCAAAATCTTGACCTCCTTCAAGCACAATGGGGATTTGGTTAGGGCTAGGATTATGCTCTATATATAAAGTATGCTCCATGATAGAATCAACAATAAGAGGGGAAAGTGGAAGTGGTTGTCAGTTTGTATAATTTGCAAGAATTTTGGCTTGGGATCACATCAATACCATGCAAGAAGTATAAATAGTCTTAATACTTTATATTAGTGATATAATAAGGAAAAAATAGGCTCAAGTGTAGGTAAGTAGGTTATTTTAACTTGTTGTACTGATAAAATTAAAATTACATAGTCATCGATGTCAGTCACTTGACTAATGTTGATAGTAAAAGTTTGTCAACGTCAGTGGGATTAACCGATGTTGATGTAATTAATGAATTTTGATCACTATGATATCTTAGGAGATGGAAAATCTAATGTTTTAGAAACCTAGAAGTAGAATCTAGGTAAAACAAAGGATGTAATAAATTTGTGTAAGAAGAAAGAACACTCAAAAAACTTGATATAATAGGTTATATAAACTAAGTATTATAAATAGTGTTGATTTTGTGAATCAATGGAAAAGCATCCTTACCAGCTCCAAAATATAGAAGGTAATAGAAAATTAAAAAAAGAACATATAGCCACTAATTATTAACTCCTAGAGATTAATTTTAGTCTTGTGTTGGCTTATGCCTTAATCAGATAGTGAGAAGATAATTTGGGTTAGCGAAGGTAATAAAAAGCAATCTAGAGCTAGTTTCTGGTTAGTTTTAGTGCTCAAGAGGAATTATATGTTAGACTAGGTACATGGTTTATTATAAGAGCTTGCTCCCCACACTTCATAGACCTGAAGCCATGCCAAGCCACTTAGCCAAAATATACCTTTTTCCTAGAGTTTATACTCCGATAGAGAATGGAGTGGGTTCTCCCCTTGGTGGTGAAATCCATGTAGGATAGTCAGGTAGGGTAAGGTGATCCACCAAGTAATAAAATCTTAATGGTCCTTGTCTCAGGTGAGTTTAGATGTTTATCTTCATGAGTGTGATCTAGTTGTGTAACATAGGTGCACTACAATTCATTCATATTTCTTGTAATTAACTAGATGAGCTAATATGTAAAAATCAAATAATGAAGTGTAGTAAGTTTTAAACCCAAATCTAAAATGTTTAGATTCAAATAAAATAAATGATGAAATAGGAGTAGAGAATGAAATTCACTATCCTAATGTGCATGCAAGAAATAAATAAATATGAGATTCTTTTAACTTGTAAGAAAAATGATAAATTACTTTTAGAGGAAAAGAGAAAAGAGGAGTGGCAAGGAAAAAGAAATTTTAGTTTATTACCCTTAAATAGAAAATAAAATGTTGAATTTTTTGCTTAGAGGGGGAAAAGAAGGATAAAGTGCAAGAAATGAAATTTTCACTATAATGAACCTATATGAATTCTTAGAATAAGAAATGAACCCAAGGAAAACTCTAGGGTTCCACCGGGTGTGCCAAAAATGTTTCGCTAAAATTATGCCTATTTCAAGTCTAAAGAAAAATAGAGAAGAAGGATATGGATAAGTGATTAGAATGAACCTGAATTGGTTTGCACATTGTATCCAGACATTATGAGCATCCATCCTTAGCTAGGGAGGACTATCTACAAGTAAGAAATCACTACCACAAAAATGTCTGTTAGTAGATATATGAGTGGGCTGCCAAGCTACGCGCTTGTTCTAGGAAATGTCAAACTTCCTTAGAGATGATAGTCCACTTTAGAGAAATAAAAGAGTAATAAATAACAAAGAGAGAGGAAAAGGGAGAGTAAAAGAGAGATTATGTTACCGTTTTATGCAACTTGAGTGCAACAGAGAGTAATAGAATGTAGGTGGTAAATTTGATTTTTATTTTAGAAGTTGTTTGGGTAGGTTTTAAAAGGGTTACTAAAAATCCATAGTTGCCAATGTCAGTTAGGTTGCTGAGGTCGATAAGCAAGTGTGACTAATATCATTTGGGAGACCGATGTCGGTAGGGGAAATAATTGCCTAGGAGCTTATAGAAGGCTTTTTTGGGTCTAGAAAATGGTTTTGGTTAGGTCTGGAAGGTTGGAGAGAGTTGTGAGAGAGAGGTAGAGAGTATTATTTGGATGGATCTAGTCAGAGGTTTGGTGTGTTGGAATAAGGGGAAATAAGTGGGGAAGCTTTATAACTCCTTCACGTGGGTTTGTCAAGAATGTGTAAAATAGTAAATAATAGATATAAAGTGATTATAAAGTAACTGCTTAAATACTTACAAAATAAGTGATGTACTTAGCTGCAGAGGTGATTTAATGATAAGCGCTAAATAGATGGCTCCTATAAGGCTTGTTGAACCAATACCTTGAATAGAGAAAACACATGTGTGTTGTTAGTTCTGAAGAGTTTGGTTCCTAATTTGGATTGACTTATGTAAGCTGATAATAAGCCAAGATGTGGAAAGTTGGATGCCAAAATCTTGTATGTGAATAAAAATGAGTTTTCTTGATTTTTTCTACCTTCAACATTAGTTTGGAATTTGGCTTAAGTAACTGACATTAGTGGCCCCTCGATGTTGGCCATGGGTTGACCAATGTCAATGGGATGAGAATAGGTAAAAAGGGCTATATTTAGCCTATTTTCTATTCTTTCTCATGCCAAGTGTGGTATCTATTAGGAAATGGTAGAAATGGGAGGTTAAGAAAGATGTAGTTGGTTAGGAATTTATTTTTTGGGTGAGAACAAATCATGGGTAGTTAGTATAAGGGGACTAAGTTTTGAGGTGACTTAGAGGGTAAGAATTAGTCTTAGGATGAGGTAGCTAGGTAAGGTGGCATAAGTGGTTTTTAAATAACTTAATTAAATATTTTAAATTAATTAAATGTGTGATGGGTAAAAGCATGGGTTAGGGAGGCTAATTATTATTATTTAAAAGGGGTTCAAGGGGGTTTTGACACAAGGAGTTATGCACGTGTGTGATGTAATTTTGGTGTCTAGAAAAGGACTATGCCCAGGTTGTCAAAAAGGATCAAGGCAATACTTAACACATTGGTATCCTACTAGTACCACCCTAACTACACCATAATAAGAGTTGAGGGGATCATAACAACCCTATTTAGGTTTCCCATCATAGTGATATACAAATTGGCTGAGCAAGAGATTGCCTTCCAACCATTCACAAGAGTAGATGGACTATGAAAAAATAAGAAGGGACTGGTCCATCCCTAATTAACCAACATTGGTCGATGTCAAGTTGAGACTTGGTACTCAATCATGAATTCTCCTAAACATAAGTCCAACTTCAATCTATAAAAGGACATTGATAGGGAATAGGACCTTGTACACTTGAAATTCAGTCATTACATAAGACACAGGGAAAATATTAGCATTACATACCATCATGAGACTGAGGAGGGAGATCAGTTCTACCTTAATACAATTAATAACATATAAATAAAGTAGAGGCTGATGGATATGAATATCACATAGGTGAAAGGAATACTAGATGGTGTAGATTTTTTTTTGTGTTTGAATAATAAGATACTCAAGCTAGGGCATCAGCATCTCCAATCCATACTAATAGTATTGGAAAATACTCTAGGCATTATCTCCCACTTTAGAGAAGGGATGATTTGTTTTAGGGGAACAAGTTGAGTAGGCTTCCACCTTAGGGGTCTCATCTGGTATCCTATCTTAAATATAAGGTGCCACCTCTACATAGGTAACACCTTTAGTGGAGGTGATAGTAACCCTATACCAAAACTTCAAGTCATACATTACCTCTCCTTCCTTCTACTAGAGAAAGGCCAAGTATTATAGGTTAGGAATGTATTTACTCCCTCTTTCCTCTATAATCAACCCTCTAGTCCATGTTAACCTCTTACCTTATAGGCCTCTCACTAGAATTATAATCAGGCCTATGACCATTACATTGCCCATTATCACCCCTTTTACCATATCATCCACCTCCATATTTTTTGTAATGGCCAATTTTCCCCTAGTCATGCTTGAACATATGCCTAAACCTACTCCATAATTGCCTAAGAAGAGGCCCACTATCATCATCCCATAGGTTCCCTTGTTCTTCGTTAGTTTTTCAACTAGTACCAGTGCTTCTTTGTCCCCTAAATTTATGTTTATATTGGTCATAACCATTGATTCCTCCAAAACATCTACCTTCTAAGGGCTAACTCTAGCTTAACTAGTGCCTCCATCAACAAAGATCCCAAGTGGTTCTTTAGACAAGATATGGATTAAGTAGATGCAATTGGATATAAATATATACAAAAAACACTATATATATATACATACATACATACATACATATATATATATATATACATATATATATACATATATATATATATATGTATGTATGTATGTATGTATGTATATATATATATATACATACATACATATATATATATATGTATATATATATGTATATATATATATATATACATATATATATGTATGTATATATATATATATATATATATATATATATATATATATATATATATATATATATATAAGTACCATATATACATAAATAAAAAACACCATATATATAAGGTTATTTAATTATGTTGCACTGGACACCAAAGACCAGAATTATAATGATCTATTCTACCATGTGGAAAAGACTATAAAAAGAGATATGGATGACAAAGAAGCCTTCAGTGATGTAGAATACATGTTGGATATCTTGTCACTCAAGTTTGTAGGATTGCACAAGGCTGCATCCAAACTAGAGGTACTCCCCTATGTAGACTTAATTTACTAGATGTTTCTTCAATATTGGTGTGAGGAGAATATTCTCCAAGTTTTATGACACTAGGGACCTTGTCCACTAATAGGTTTCATATATCTAGTTCTCTTGTAACCATCTTAGGCATATGAATGACTATATATAGGGGCCCTCCCCATTCATTTTACTATAGAACACAATTTTGTGGAAGTAATGTAAAGAGAAGGAAGAATTATTGTAATTTGCTCACTATTTCATTATTTTCATATGTTCTTATTTCTCAAGATTTTCTAATAAAACATGGTTTCATTTCTTCAATGGTTAAATCTAACAATATTTCTTTGAATGTATCTTGTTAGTGTATACTTTTAGCTAATATAACAAAGTTTGTTATGTATGTTCTATTTTCATTCTATTTTGATAATGAATGTGCTTAAATAAATTTGTTATAGGTAGTTATTTTACGTCATAATTTCTAGATATATGCATTATATCTACCCTAGAATCCATACTACATTTATGATATTCTAAGTTTAGCACTAGGATACCATAGATGTTAGTTTTATTTTCACTATATTCAAAAGGAACCAAAGGAGATCAATTAGTCTTTGTTGTTGCAAAGAAAACTTTCTTTTTTTCTCTACCATACTCTCCCTTTTGAAAATTTTCAACATGAATCACTTTAGATTAATGTTCATTGTAAATATCCACTTGTTAATTTAAAATTTGGGCATATATTGGTAAAACACAAAAGAAATTTTACAACATAACTACTATGGCATATATTTTGACATTTGGAGAGGGTTTTTTAGATGCTCTCCAACCTAGTCATAAAATGGGAACACCTCTAGGCTTTGGGTATCTTATAATGTAGGTGAACCTTTGGGTTATGGGTCAGCTCCCTAGGGGTATCAATTAGGCTCTTAGAAAACTACTCTAAACTACTAATTACCAAATAAAAAGGTTAGAAAGAGGAGAAAGAGATAACTAAAAATTAGAAAATGTGATATTCCAATCTTTGACACTCCTCATTACTTTGAGACACACACATATGATATCCAATAGCTCATACACTCACACATACTCTATAACTAGCTCGCTACATAAGTGTTTATTAAGAAGTCTCAAGGAAATAAGACAAACTAAGAAGGCATGATCATATCCATATCCTATCTTCACCTCATGAATGATATAACACATCCTAAAACCTACAAACATAAAACTATCTTGAATAAATGGAAGAGAGAGAGGACAAACACTAAGAAAAAGAGACCCTTCACAAAGTATTCATGCACAAATTCAACTAAACATAAGATGAAAGCATATAGAAAGGTAAATGAACTCTTATATTTCTATTAAGAGGTGTTCTAATTATAAAATAGGTAGGGATAATCCATACAATAATATTAATTAAACTCTTACAATGATAAAAATGAGATAAATATATAGTAAAATAGAAGAGAGAAGAGGGGAAAATAAATGACGACCTTAGTGATGTCATCCTACATAGAGAAAGTATTCATTATTCTAAAAAACTTATTAAATAATTTGAGCTACATCCTCATTTCACTTAACCTCTCCCACTTTCCAAATCCATCACATCTCCCACTTGGTCTTCTAAAATCCTCTAAACACTTTGTGAAGGCTTGTCAAATCAACACAATGTTGCAACCGTGATATTAACCAATTTCGATCATATATTTCTCCAAATTGAAATCAATATAATTGTAAAGAGGGAGAAGTAATATTTTCAACATAATAAATATTATTAAAATGTGGAGGTGTGGATCAAAATATATGAATAAAAAACCAACACACAAAAGCACACAATCGCATCAGTACCTTTAGAACATGGAAAAATGAAAAATGGTAGAGCAATATATGAGAAAAATCCATCATATCTTATATTTTCAAAAATATCTTGAAAATATGCTCAAAAGGGTATTTTATTTTTTTTAAATATCAAAATAACCCATATGACCTTTCCTCTAAGTGTTTTTTGGTTAAAAATTGGCTCAGTTATATATCTTCCCAGAAGGGTTACTTTGCACCATCAAAACATTTCACTGGAAGCTCATATAGCTACAAAACAAAATGCATTACCTTTTCATATCATAAGGGTAAAATCATAAAAAAATTAATGTAAATTTGACTCTATTTTATCTTATGTAAATGGAATTAAAAAGTGCTCACTGGATAGATTTAGCAACTAGGAGATGTAGAAAATGACAATATAAAAATTAGTGTAAAAGCTGATTTTCATAGCAGTGCATTCCACACATTATATCTAATATGTGTGCACTATATTTTCCATTGAACTATAATGAAATTTATATATCACCATTATAAATTTTAATAATATTTAACCTGATTTACCACTACAAAAATGAGCTTGAAACATGTGGATTGGCCAAATCTAAGAACTAGAAACATAGAAAATTGAGTAAATAAAAATCAACTCGAAAGCCAATTTTCAAGCTGCACATTTTGAATGTGAGATAAAATTTATGTGACTTATTTTAACCTTAAATTATTATAAAATTTGGATATAATAATATAAAATTTTAAGGTGTTGGACTTGATTTGATCCTACACAATAGTGTTTGAAAAGTACTTTGCAGGTTAGTTTGGCACTTGGAAACACACAAAAATTTACGCACTGGGTAGTTTTCATGACTATAATATTTTTAGGTGAGAAATAATTATATGAAATAACATTAACCATTATATTTACATGATATTTTTCTACCATCATACAAGTTTTGGAGAGAAATGAGCATTATTTAGCCTTGCAAAACTACTCTTAAAAAGGGTTGTGCAGGCTCATTTGACGCTGAGAGCTCTAATCCTAGAAATTTGTAAATTTGAACCTTTTCATTTTTTAACTAAAAAATTTGATTGAGGTAGGTGTGGAAAGTTAATATACAATACAAAAGGTCAATGAATCATTTTGGAGAATGGCATAGTCCAAAATGTAATTAAAATAATAAGTCAATGAGTTTTTTTACTTTTTAGTGGTCTCATAATTTTTTAAATTTTGTGTAATACATGCTATTGAGATAAATTAAGAGCATTTTACAAAAAAAATTATGTTTGAATTTTTTTATTAGATGTAAATGATAGATGGAAACCAAAAAAAAGGATCATCCATATAATTCTTCAGCCCCCTGTTGTTTCCCACCCTTCAAAAACTTCTCCCTAAATAGTAACTACTCTTATTTCTAAGGTGCAAATATTTTTAAAATATTTTTTTAATATTTAATGATGCATCGTACCCCTCTACCCAAGAATATCAAAGCATGATGGAAAAATTTTCCACCACAAATGATAATTCTAGGTGTTATTCCATCATTCATTCATTAAAGTTTATGATGTGGCATGAAGGTAAAGATCACCACCCAAAGAAATGACTTTTCAACTCAATTTGAAAGGGAAACAATTCATAGTATCCTGAACAGAGCCAATAGGTGAATGATGCAAGGATATAGATACATGGTGGAACCATTGAAACCGTCTTGCATCATGACATTTATTTACTATGATTATTTGATTATAGTTAATAAAAAAATAATTGCTTTCCCCTCACATTCACCATTTGGGTCCCCATTGAATACAATTAAGCACTAAACAATCCTAATCTCTACCATTTCATTATCTCAACCATTTTGTAATAAAAATACAGGTCTATCTAAATCTCAATAATTTCATAACCTAAAGTGGTAAATAATGATTAAAAGGGTCATTTTAAGCCAAACAAATCACACATTTTAGATATAGTAAAACAATAAATTAAAAAAAATTAAATACTTGATAAGGCCCTATAGAAATGATAGTGAAAATGGGATCAATGCTTCTACCACTAACACCACAATTAACCTAACAGTCAATAAAAAATGTTTTTCTACCTTCTAAAGAGAGAGAGAAAAATTGAAAGAGAATAATGGAAAGATAAAAAGATAAACTTAACCCTAATTTCAAAGCACATGGGAATTTTTAATTCTATAATAATTTAAAATTTTATATAAAAATTTGTAACATATAAAATTAATTAAAAAATTATTTATATATTTAAGCATATTAAACATACATTATTTAATAAAAATATTTAAATATTTAAACATAAATAAATATAAATAGTAAATTTAGATAGTTTTTTAATATAAAAATATTTACAATTTTTTATTGTTTATTATAATTATTCTTATTAAAAATAATATTTATATTTGTTCTTTAAATTACATGATTGAGTTATCTAATAGGGATTTGACTCTTTAATTTTTATCCCCCATAGAATACTTTTGAGATAATCTAATACACCAATTAAAATACCTGTGAGAGTGAGTCACCTTTATTGAATTTACAAACTAATATTTGGAGATGAATTTGACCCCAAAATAATAATTAAAATAAAAGACAAAAAATTGTACCTAGACTAGAGAAATTATTTTATGGGATTATATAAATTATGGTTATGTGAGGGCATAAGTGGTCTACACCATACCAATCTATAAATATTAACTTTTCATTCATGACAAGGTGTGATATCTTAATGTATAGTCCAAGTTAAACATTTTGGCCAACAACACAAGTACTTCAAATTGGAAGCTCAATATTGGGATCAAAAATACATGGCCAAATCACATCCATTTCAAATCATTTAAATGTAAACAAAAAATTGTAAACCAAGCAAATTTACTCTTGAAAAAAATATTTCAATACAAGAATCACAAAAAATTCATTTATCAAGATTATAGAAATTATATTATTGATGAAACACAATATTTAATTATATCTCTTGGGAAGTTTTTAAAGGGAATTTTGAGCATTAACTAGTACATCCCAATATGATCAATGTCATTTTTAGCTACCTTAGAACACTACTATATATAGCATTTCTATATATAGAATTTCCATTTATAGATTTTATCTAAATGTAGATTTGTATAATTTAGGGAATTTCATTCCAATAAAATAGCAACAGACTCATTTAGAAAGATTTTCAAAGTTATTTTGATGATTAACTAGTACATCCCAATATGACCAATTCCATTTCCAGCTACTGACTCATTTGGAAAACATTTCTAAGGTATTCTGATGATTGATTAGTCCATTCTATGATGACCAAGATCATTTTTATCTATCACAAGAACACTTTCTATTTATATAGTATATCTATAAATAGATTTCTATAAATTATTATATAGAACATAATCCTTGTATAGATGTCTTTAGATATAGATTTATATTTGAGACAAGATCTTGTAAATCAAGGTAAAGGAATCAAGGTGGAGTTTTTTCACAATCCTTTTTACAAATGATTAAATCATTGGAGGAAAAAATTATCTCATTGATAAAAACACCTAAAAGGCATCCAAATTATGTTCTTTATCATAATATGTCTTACAGAACCCTCTTACATTAGAGGTATCTTTCCATCCCTTGCCACCACACTTTATAGTAATGAAATTTATTGCTTATGAGAAAAAATTGGGTGACCCTGAGCATGATCAAGAAATGAAACTCCTTGAATTAAACAAGCTAAAGTTTGGGGCCACTACATTAGCCTCATCTAATACATGAAAATTTAAGATCAATCCATGTTACAAATTTAATTTAAATGAACCAAAATGTGATACCAATCAAATAGTGAACATGGAGATACCATAACAAGCTATATTAAAAAATGCATCACATAAAAAATACTGGATTTAGAAAGCCTTTAGTGATTATTATTATGAAGTTGGTTGAGTGTCAACTCATAGCTCTCCCTACACCTGTAAGCAATCCCTGAGCATATTTGGTCAAACCCAACTTATATGAGACCCAACAAATTACATTTGATGGGTCTCCTACCATGGGTTTTGGATCACATCTAGAGGATCATCAAAATTAGAAAATGTTCAATAATCTACTACAAGACATATAATTAAAATTATAGAATTTCAAATATGGAATTATAAGTAAAATTATCATCATGAAACTTTGGAACTGATGGTAATGATTTAGAAATAATAGGATCTTACATAATAAGTGGAGTTCCACCCATATTTTTTGAATACATAACATAAGAAAATTATCTAATAGGGATTTGACCCATTAATTTTGAGGCCCCCTTGAATACCTTTTAGATAATTTAAATCACCAATTCAAATATCTATGAGGGTGAGTTTCCTTTCTTGAATTTACAAACTAATATTTGGAGAAGAATTCAACCCCAAAATGGTAATTAAAATAAGTGACACAAAATCATACTTAGTAACTCAAAGACATCTTGGAAAAGGATTTTGTGTGCTTATCTAAATTACGGTTATGTGAGGGCATAAATAGTCTACACCATACCAATCTATAAACATTAAATTTTCATTCATGACAACAAGGTGTGATATCTCAATGCAAAGTCTGTGTTAAACATTTAACTTTGAATCCAAATAATGGGTTCAAAAATATGTGACCAAATCACATCCATGTAAAAGTAATTAAATTTAAACATGAAAGTAAGATAATCAACTTAATTACTCCTCTTGAAAAAAATATTTCAATGCAAGAATCATAAAAACTTCATTTATCAAGATTATAGAAATTATAGATGAAATACAATATTTAATTATATCTCTTGGGAAGATTTTCAAGGGCATTTTGATAATTAACTAATACATCCCAAGATGATCAATGCCATTTATAGCTACCTTAGAACACTTACTATATATAATATTTCCATATATAGGCTTTCCATTTATAGATTGTATCTAAATGTATATTGGTATAAGTTAGGGAATTTCATTCCAATAAAATATAAAAAGACTCATCATAACAAATTACACTTGATGGGTCTCTTGCAATGGGTTTTGGATCACATCTAGGGGATCATCATAATTAGAAAATGTTGAATAATCTACTATAAGACCATACAATGAAAATTATAGAAGTTCAAATATGGAAATAGAAGTAAAATTATCATCATGGAATTTTGGAACTGATGGTAATGATTTACAAATAATAGATAGTCTTGCATAATAAGTAGAGTTTCATCCACATTATTAATAATATATTTAGGAGAAATAAATGGTGGTGTTATAATAGTAGGGATACACATTAGAATAGATGTTGTCTTTCAAACATATATGTCCACTTCAAATTTTTATCATATTTCTAAATACAAAATTCTTCTTGGTCACTTCTAATTTTTTAAAGCCATTATAACAAAAATAATTTCTCCATTGCAATCACCAAGACAAAACCTGATAACCCATATTTGAGCTCCTTATCTAGCAAATATATATGTCCCCTAATCAAAACAAGGGAGTTACAATTTTGATGTAGAGATTGTGCTAAGAGGCTATCTCTTCACAAGAAGAATTGAATACATCATAAACTAAAACATTGCATGGTGATTCAGATCTTGATAGGTTTGCACCCATAATTACTTTACATGAACTTATTTTGACATTATCATAGGTTTGAAGTATCTAGTAGGTTTAATTGTTGATTTACACTCTTTATCTTCACATAACCTCTCTTACCAACACACACATAAATTATAATAATTATTAAATAAATATTGACATATAATATATATCATAATTTTTTTATATATTCAATTAATTAAATATATATCAATATTATATATAAATTATAAAATTTGTAAAATATATTTTACTATTAATAAATATTATTATATCATATAATATATATGTTAATATAGATTTTAAATGAATATTATATATTATATATTTTAGTATAATATATTTCAATACATCTATATAGAAATAATATTATATTTTAAAAAAAAGTAAATAAATTTGTATGCCTTTAATGTATTATATAATTCCACATAACATGAAAATTTGTCAATTTTTTGCTTCATTTAAAATTCATGTGGGAGGGAGTCAAAAATAAGGTATAGATTAAAAACTCTGTAATACTTCATCATGTGTGTAACATATAAAATAGATTACATAGAAGACCAAGTCTATCAAACATTAATGTTTGGTAGGTATTAAATTAAAAGTTTCAATCACATATCATAAAGGTTAAGTCATGTATCATGGAGTATTTAATTTAGTGTTGCAGATGACACTTGGCACAGGACTATAGGCAATAAAGCAGATGGACAATCAAATTTCAAGTAATGTGAATGATTAATTTTGTATCCTTTTGAAATTAGTTATAAAAATTATATGAACTATTAAATTACATACAAATTAATCTTTTTTAAAATTTAAAAAATGTCAATTCAAAAATATGTGACCAAATCACATCCATGTAAAATCAATTAAATTTAAATAGTAAACTGTAAGCCAAGTAACCTTACTCTTAAAAAAAATCAATACAAGAATTAAAAAAAACATCACTTATCAAGATTATATAAATTATATCACTGATAGAACACAAGATTTAATTATATCTCTTAGAAATCTTTTCAAGGGATTTTCGATAATTAACTAGTACATCCCAAGAAAATCAATGCCATTTTGAGCTACCTTAGAATAGTTACTATATATAGTATTTATATATAATAATAGACTTTATATTTATAGATTTTATCTAAATTTACATTTGTATACTTTAGGGAATTTCATTCTAATAAAATAGCAACAAACACATTTGGGAAGCCTTTCAAGGGTATTTTGATGATTAACTGGTACATCCCAAGATGATCAATTCCATTTTCAGCTATAGACTCATTTGGAAAGCATTTATAAGGCATTTTAATGACTGACTAGTCCATTCTATGATGACCAAGATTATTTCCATATATCACAAGAACACTTTCTATTTATATAGTATGATTATAAATAGATTCCCATATATTATTATATAGACTTTCCTTTTATAGATGTGTTTAGATATAGATTTGTATTTGAGACAAAATATTGTAAATAAAGGTAAAGGAACTAAGGTGGGGATTTTTCATAATAGTCATTACAAATTATTAAAACATTGGAGGAAAAAAATTATCTCATTAAGAAGAACACCTAAAAGGCATCCAAATTATGTATTTCATTCACAATATGTCTTGCATAGCCCTCTTATATTAGAGGTATCATTTCATTTATTGCCACCAAACTTTGTGGTCCTAAAATTTCCTACTTATGAGAAACAATTGGGTGACCCTAAGCATGATCAAGAAATGAAACTCTTTGCATTAAACAAGATAAATTTTGGGGCCACTACATTGGATTCATCTAATACATGAAAATTTAAGATCAAGCCATCTTACAAAGTTAATCTGAATGAACCAAAATGTGATACCAATAAAATAGTGAACATAGTGGTGCCACAACAAGCTATATTATAAAATGCATCATGTAAAAATAATACTAGATTCACAAATCCTCTGATGCTTCTTATTATAAAGTTAGTTGAGTGTTAACTCATATCTCTCCCTACACCTGTAAGATACACCTAGGCATATTTGGTTAACCCCTGGATTATACAAGTCCCAATAAATTACACTTGATGGGTCTCCTACCATAGGTTTTGAATCACATCCAAGGGATCATCAGAATTAGAAAATGTTTGATAATCTTTTACATGACATACATGAAAATTATAGAATTTAAAATATGAAAAAAGAAGTAAAACTATCATCATAAAACCTTGGAACTAATTGTAATGATTAAAAAATAATAGGCTCTTGTATAATAAGTGGAGTTTCATCTACATTTTTTGAAGATGTAACATAAGCAATTTGTTTAATAGGGATTTGACTCAATTTTTGTCCCCCCCTAGAATACCTTTGAGATAATTTAATTCACCAATTCAAATACATGTGTGGGTGAGTCACCTTTGTTGAATTTACAAACTAATATCTAAAAACAAATTTAACCTTAAAATGATAATTAAAATAAGTGACACAAAATATTATCTAGTAACTCAAAGACCTATTTCAAAAGGATTTTGTGTGGTTATATAAATTATGGTCATGTGAGGGCATTAATAGTCTACACCATACCAGTTTATAAACATTAACTTTTTAGTCATGACAACAAGGTGTGATATCTCAATGCATATTCAAGGTTAAACATTTCAACTTTGAATCCCAATAATGGGGTCAAAAATACGTGTCCAAGTCACATCCATGTAAAATCAACTAAATTTAAACAAAAAAGTAAGCCAAGCAACTTTACTCCTCTTGAAAATATATTTCAATACAAGGATAACAAAAACTTCATTTATCAAGATTATAGAAATTATAGATGAAACACAAGATTTAATTATATATTTTAGGAAGCTTTTCAAAGGCATTTTGGTAATTAAATGGTACATCCCAAGATGATCAATGCCATTTTCAACTAGCTCAAAACACTTACTATATATATTATAGACTTTCCATTTATAGATTGTATATAAATGTAGATTTATATAATTTGGATAATTTTATTCCAATAAAATAGTAACATACTTGTCACAACAAATTATACTTGATGGGTAGGAGGATTTTGGATGACATCCAACAGATCATCAGAATTAGAAAATGTTTAATAATCTGCTACAATACCATATAATGAAAATTATAGAAGTTCAAATATGGAAATAGAAGGAAAATTATCATCATGGAACTTTGGAACCAATGGTAACAATTTAGAAATAATAAGATCTTGCATAATAAGTGAAGTTTCATCCACCTTTTTTGAAGATGCAACATTATTAATAATATATTTACGATAAATAAGTGATGGTGGTATAATAATAGGCATACACATTGGAATAGATGGTGTCTTTCAAACATATATGTCCACTTCAAATTTTTATCATTTTTCTAAACTCAAAATTTATCTTGGTCATTTCTAATTTTTTTAGCACCATTGTAACAAAAGCTTCCATTCCAATCACTAAGACAAAATTTGATCACCCATAACTGAGCTCTTTATCTAGTGAATATAGATGCCCCCTAATCAAAACCAAGGAAGTTGCAGTTTTGACATAGAAATTGTACTAAGAGGCTATCTCTTCACATGAAGATTGCAAGCCATCATAGACTAAAGCATTGCATAGTGATTCAGATCCTGATAGGTTTTCACTCACAATTACTTTAGATGAACTTATTTTGACATTATCATGTGTTTAGAGTAACTAGTAGATTTAATTATCGATTTACACTCTTTTGCTTCACATAACCCCTCTTACCAACACACACAAAAATTATATTAGTTATTATATAAATATTGCCATATAATATATAAAATAATATTTTTATATATTAAAATGATTAATTACATATTAATATTATATATAAATTATTTAATTTATAAAATATATTTTAATTTTAATAAATATTACTATATCATATAATATATATGTTAATATAGATTATAAATCAATATCATATATTATATATTTTAGTATAATATATTTCAATACATCTATATATTGCTAATAATATAGAAATAATATTAAATTTTTAACAAAATTAAAATAATTTTTATGCCTTTAATGTATTATATAACTCCTTATAACATGAAAATTGGCAGATTTTTTTTTCATTTAAAAATCATGTGTGGGAGGGGGTCACAAATGCACTCACATGTATGGATTTAAAACTCTATGGCACTTCACCATGTGCGCAACATACGAGGTAAATTACTTCAAATACCAAATATATCAAACATTAATGTTTCATATGAATTAAATTTAAATTTATAATCACATATCATGAAGTTGAAATCATGTATCATGAAGCATTAAATTTGGTGTTACTGTTGACACTTGGCATGGGACAGTGGGCATAAAATTAGATGGACAATATAATTTTATGTAATGTGAATGACTAAGTTTGTATCCCTTAGAACTTGGTTATAAAAATTCTATGAACTCTTAAATTACATAAAAATTAATCATTGATCTAATTTACAAAATGATAATTAAATTTTAGCTAACCATGAGATATTTTGAGCTGAAATTTTAGTTAGTCATATGTAATTTTTCTATTAAACCGATTAAAATTAAGATAAAATTTATTTAGTGCCAATGAATCTCTTTTCTAATTATTAAATGAGTTTCTTTGTCCACTCAAATATTTTAGTTCATTTAAAAAATAATAATTGGAAGTTTTTAAGTTTATTAAGAACAAAATGATTACTTACTAGCTTCAATTTTGAAGTCTAACAATGAGATAGGTTTCATAGCATATTTTTTTGTAGATGAAGGTGCTAAAAAGTGTGTTGGAGAATAATTCATTAGTTTCCATGGACAAGACTGGTTCTTTTTTGACTCATGTATACCATGGCCTTGTTGGTGGTTTTTTGTAATGTATAGTAAGATGCTTGTATTCATGCACCTACATTCAACTACAATTTTTCTTCTTCATATAAATGTTATAAACTCTCTATTTGGTATTCTAAATTCATTATTTTAGTATTGGATGAACATCCACTTTCAATATTAATAAAATTTGTTTTCTTTCTTTGTTTTTCATTCATTTCTGATTAGAAATAATATATTATTCTATTTTCCTGAGGAGCTTAGTTTCATCCAAAAAATCTTGAAAAATCAGATCTCTAACTATGGATTGTAAATATAAGTTGTTTCATTTGAGTAAGAATCAAAATAACAAAAAATGATAGATGGTTGTGTAGCATTCACTAAAGGTAGAATAAAATGTGGGAAGTTATTTTATTATTTTTCACAATAAAGGAGTTTAATTCCTAATTAAATAAATAGGTCTGGAGTAAAGTAAATCAATAAATAATGTGCAATAATTAAGCCATTGATTTATGTAAATAGATTGTATTTTTGCTTTCTCTAAAAATAGTAATAAATGAGAGAAAATATGACTTAGATTATTCTGAGATGTCTGATCTGAGATAGGGCCTAACAATTTAGGTACATGACTAGTATAGTGTCAAAAATAAGTTCTTATACTTCATTTTCTGGTTGGACAACATCACCAAAAGTGGGACACCCTACTATTTAATGATGTAGTCCTTTTTTGACACTATTATCCAGGTGATCTAAGTTTTTTAGGTTATGTCTGAGTTACCCTTTTAGTGAAATATCAAACCCTGAAAGGCTATGAAGCTCATTATGCACCTGTTTTAATCTTCAAAAGTCCTAAGAACTCTTTGTGCTTGAACTTGAAAGGAAATTTAGGAAAGAGAGAGAAGGGGTTAGTGTGTAAAGGATACACTAGATGCACTTCACACCCCATGTGTGGGCACACTACCTATATACTAATACTTTGAAGAGGGATCAAGCTAATGTAGTTCTCTCATTAAAGTGCTTGATGCAATTGTGTATGAAAATCCAACTAGATGTGAAATTGGGTGTACTTCATATGTCTAGGAACTAGTGCAAGGGTTTGAATAAACTTGGAATAATATTATAAGGTTGTATACATATAAAAGGGAATTTTTTTTGAGTGTACTTGCTTGTATTCTTACTTCTCTCCTATAAATGAGTGCCAACCCTTCTAAAAAGACTTTAAATAGCCTTTTATAAGGAACCTAATGATCATGGGTTAAATTAATTCATGTTAGTTTGACATAAATTGAGATAAGGATTTGGGAAAATATGACTATTTGAGTCAACTTCACACTTGGACAATAGCACTAGAAATAGGACACCTTAGGTTTCAACACTTCTATCCAAGTTGGGCACTATTATCTAGAGAAAATGAGACTTGGAAGATGGATCTAGGCCTAAAAGAGCTACCTAGGTCTGTAAGGGTTAAATTAGAAATGCTATGGATGATTAGGAATCGATGAAAGAAAATCCTATAAGGGTTGTGTAAGCAAGTAGGAGGACCTATGGATCGGGTGCCATTAGTCACACTCAAGTAACCAAATTTCATATTTTACATGACTAAAAAAGTGAAGATGAAGATAAAAAATCATAAAACCTTTTGACCCTCGCATAATTCCATAAGAATCCCCATGTAATTGAGAGTCTTTGGTCGCACATATAATATAAAAAATAGAGATTTGAGGAATTAATTAATCCAATGAAGGATACTCACTCAGCCAACCCCTACCATACTTCAAAAAATAAATTAGATTGATTGTTGTTGGTGAATTTGATTAAATGGTAACATGTCAAATTGATAGATGGGAACTTTAAAGATAAAGATCTAATTCCTACTAATTTATAATATCAAATTATTAATTTTTAGTTTGAGAGATAAAAAATAAAATAGCAAAAAATTCTCATTATTCACTAATCCATAAAGCAATGTGCCCTAAGGAATATCAACTCCTTTAGACCCTCCTTTGAACACTTATAACCTAGTACTATGATCTTCAACACCTGATGATGCATATCTGTTTATCTAACCCCTACAAAAAATCTCTCTCTATCTCATACAAGCCTCTCACATATGCAAGCCACAATCTCTCCTTCACTTAAAATATCTTCATATGCACACTCAGACCTCTTCGCATATCATTAAATTCTAAGAGAAATTTTTTAACATCATAAATATTACCTATAGTTAATAAACATATTAATTAATATACTATACTCATCAATTCATCAATTGGGCACTCTACCTCTCCTTTGCTCCACAACTCTCACATATACCTTGCACTTGTCTCTCTCTCAAGTCTTCTACACACCTAGAAACCAAAACATTTGGTTTCACCATTTATAGATAAATCATGAATTAATAAGATCATAATATTTTATTTTTGGACACCATACATTCCTTCATCCTTAAGGCATCTCATAGGCCTAAGTCACTTTTAGGTCCTATAGAGATCCATTCACTTCTTTGACACTTATTAAAGAAAAATAAGAACATAAGAAAACTTTACAACTCATGAAACCATGATGCATTATCTATATGTCCTCCTTAATTTCCTATATCCATCACATTATCCTTCTTAAGCATAAATTACTTAAACAACATTCTATGTACATAGTCACCATGAATGAACACATAGTCGACATCTAAAACTTTATTCATAACACATATAATTAATTAAAACCTTCATAATGCACATAGATGATCCTCATAGATTATACATGATTCAATATATAATTCATCATTAAACATAGAAACAACATCAGAATGAGTTCAATTACCTTTCTCTGGTTACTTGTAGAGCAAAATCAAACACATAGTCAACTTTGGAGATCAATAAATTTATTTTACATACATTCAAACCTTTAAATATATATTTTTATATGTTCCTTGGATTCTCATACATATTTTATTTCTACTACATGATAAAATACATCCTAGACTGAAAGATATGGCTCAAAAACTAGACACTAGTCTTTCCTTTGTGAAATTCAAATATGCAAATGCCATTGGTCACAATTAAAATTCAAATACTATGATCACATATTGTGTCCTTGATGATCACATTAAACACATAACATTGATCTTATTTAAACTTTAATTCATAGTGAATCAATTCCCAAATGTTAAACCTTTTACACATTGACCTCATCTTGTACACTCTTGCAATATTGATTCATCATGTACCGTCGATCTCTACAGATCATTCAGGTTTTTATCATGTAGTGTGCACCATTTGATTAATCTATATGAATAACCAATCACTATTATATCCATATTTTTTACCTTTGCTCAGTGTTAAACCTCAAATGCTTCTTACCATCTCACTCAATACACACCATTAGATCATTCTAGTATGATCACCCATGCATCATTAGATCTTCATTTAGTCTCAATATTTAACTCTATTAACCAATAAATATTTTGACCTCTTTTACTTAATATGAACCATATATATAGATGTATGAACTCCTAAAAACCATTATATATCCATTTGGTCTTGAACTTTAGCATTGTGTAGAATTGACTAAGTATGGGGACCATTGATTAGCTGCCTGGAAGGCCAAATTTTCACCTCCATTTCTTTTTCTTCACTTAAGTGTATAAGAACTAGGCATACTACTAAATAAACTATTTTGAAAATTTCCTCCTCAAACCTTCATGCATGTGAATGTTGACATCATCAACATTCTTACATGATTTTATTTGAACATAAAAAATACTATCAAAATGCCTGAGATCCCAACTTTACACCCACATATCTTTGATTGTGCTTAGGTGCATGATCTAAGACTTAACACATAGAAACTAGGGACTAATGTGATAAAAACCATATGATCAACTCTCATTGACTCATTCACATGTGGCAATGGTGACATCATTAAATTACCTACTCAAATTTTTTATCACTAGATCCAACATGTCTGAAAATAATGATTAACCAAATGAAATCCACTCATGCACATAAGCACTCAAATAATATAAAACATATTAGGGACCTATTTCACATGATTAATACTCTGTACTAATCCCTAACATCTCTAACCATGTCAAAACTAAAGATCAACCAAGCCTCCTTTAATCATATTATGACAAGCACATTACACACTTTTTCATTATCACTTAGACTATCAAAACACTTCATCCACTCATCAGGACACCTCCATGACATCACCATGAAATCATTTAAAACTCTCCAACAATTTCTCCCTTTTCATTTACGTCAACACACATCATACATCTCACCTTTCTTCTCTATCTTCAATCACTCTCATAATAGGAACTTTCTCCCCCTTTCACATAGTGACAAAGTGGGCACCAACTGATCTTGAGGAACTAAAAATACTACCAATAGTAGTAAATCTTCAAAATATAGTAAAAACTCCCCCTACCTTGAGCCTACCTCTTTTTTTTTCTTGGAAACTTCCTCTTCCTCCATGCCAACACTGTCTTCAATCAAGCACTACAACCAATGAATAAAAAACACACAAAACACTAAAATCTAATGGATATAACTAGGAAACATTTTAGAGGGACTGTCCCCTAATATTTTTAAGCCATTACATCATTTTGTCATCTCCATAAATCCATACACCATGAAGAACCACCATACAGGCTTACTAGCCTTCTCTCTCAAACCACCTCAACGACCACCAAAAAAACTTAATGCCACTCATCAAATAGGAAACATGATCTAAATTAACCTGAGAACTCTTATTGAAACATTTATACCTTTATCTTTTGGATAAAATAAAAAAAATGCACCTATCTTCCCACTAGGCCTATCTAGTCTTCTTATAGCCCTACCTGAAACATATAGGGCCCATAAATTTCATTATATACACCTTCAAGATCTAAAAATTCATATTTGGATCACTCTCATATTCCCCCTCAATCACACAAATTTTCAACACCTATCTCAAATTATAATATATAATTCCTTCACAAACCTATGACCCAATTACCTTCTAAGATCAACACAAGTCTTTGTATGGATTGGTATTATATTTTGAGCACATAAACTTGATTTTACATAAGAAATATGTCTCCTAAGAAGCATAGGAAAAGACACCCTATTTCAAAATGTCCTAGAACAATGTGAAACCAAGATTTACCCACAACTCCTCATATTCCTTCTCCTCCTTAGTCATCAAATGCTTATATTTCTTGTTCTTCTTCTTAGGATTAAGAAGTAACATGCTCATCTAGTGCAACATTATCCTTCTTTTCTATGATTGGATTGACAATACATTGAGACAAAATATATTCATGACATACCTTTTCATTTGTAGAATCTTCCTTGCATCTTAGAACCTCATCACTAGGCATAGATAATTGATGTACTTTGAATAATACTTACTCAACCATAGTAAGATGTTCACTTTGATCTATACATAGCTCATAACTTGCTTCAACTATAACCTTGGTCTTCTTATTAATCTTGATTTTTTAATTCTCAACATTATCGAATAATGAGAATCATTGGCACTCTTCACCTTCTGTGATATTATCCACCATAACAATATATTACCTGGACCTATAGTCTCATCATGACTCATACCACCTTTGTTCTCCATAAGTTGACTTGTATTCTATCTTACACTCTTGGAGCATGATTTAACCTATTCTAATTTAATGTCCTTTGATTATAGAATCTATCAATGTGACCTCTTTGTTCATAGTTGTATCAAATCATACTCTTTGATGGAAACTCATATTGTCTTACTTTGTTTGGACAAAAACTATCAATGTGTTGAATGTCATGAAAACTAAAACAAACTATTTTTTTTTAAGAAGAATTACCTTGCCTTTCCTTATTTGGAAAATGCATAGAAAAGTGCCCCTCATCAATACAATTGAATCACTTAACCTTACACACACCTTTTGACTGATGACCCCCATCATAGTTCCAAGCAAATTCATTTCTAACAAGTCTCTTAAATTATCTATCCCTATGACCAAATTGATTACATGTGTAATAATAACCATTAAAACTTGTATACCTCATAGCATTTGGCTATCTGATCTAATTTATCTTCAAATGATGATTTCATCTTGTCTTGAGTTGTAGTCTCCAGTTCTTCTGTGTATCCAAGACCAGTCTTATCACTTACATGTTTTTGATCATTCAAAAGTTTGTCTAGATCACTTGATCTCTTTTAAAATCTCACATATGACATTACCTTACTAGATATCTTCTATAACTCATATTTCAATGACTCATTTTCAATTACATACCTTGCACATTCATCTTTTTTAGATTTTAGGCTTGTAGATGAGATTTCCAATTAACAACTGATATGCTTGACTATTTCTTCATGCTCTTTAGTGTCTTCATCCATTATTGCCTAAAACACACTAAATTTATCCTCAAAATTTGAGTTTATATTTCATCTTCTTATTGATCTTATTCTCAATCTTCAGTTATTCATGAGCATTTGTCAATGCAATCTCATACTCCATCTCATTTTCATCATCATCTGAATCACACCAAGTATATCCTTTTCATGTGAACAACTACCTTCCTCAACCATGAATAGGGATTCATCTTCAATAGGACCATCATCTTCATGATCATACTCTAAGTCACTAACTTCACTCTCATATGATGATCTATAATATTCTTTGGTATAGAGGATCTTCTTGTCCTTAAAGTACTTCTTGTTACCAAACCTTATAAATCCCTTTTTTATTTTATTATACCTAAATGATATCTTGACATAATCATGAACTTTATCATGATCTTCATCATCATTCTTCTTATTATTATGAGGGAACTTGTTAACAAAATGTCTTATCTCATCATAATTGAAGCATTTGAGAGGTAGTTTACCTTTATACTTGTCTGAACCTATTTTCAATTTCATTGAAATCAAACTAATTAGTTTATCCTCATGTATATCAAAAATTCCATCCTCTTTGGGTTTATTACCTTGGAACTTCTTCTTTGGATTCATCTATGTCTTGAATGTTTCTTCCTTATTTGGTGGTCTATCATCATTCTTTCTCATCTCATCAGTAGTAAGGGTGTCATGAAATTGATTCATCTTCAACTAAGTAAGATCATGAATTTATTTTATATCATATACCTTTGGATAAAACTTGAGTAATAGAGACCTTAATACCTTTTTAACTACAGTAGCCTCTTCAAGGTTCTCTCTAAGACCTCTGATAATGTTCATAATCTCATCAACTATATGTAGAAAGGATGCCATAGAATCTTCTTCATTCATCTCAAAACTTTCAAATTGCCTTCTATGAATCTAAAACTTATAAATATTGACCTTTGAATCTCCTTCATAAATGATCTACCTTTTATCCCATATCTCTTTAGAATATTTACAATGGATTACCTTGGTGTGTTTATATTTTGAAAGACCACAAGTGATATCATTCATTGCCTTAGAATTGTTCTCAAATAGCTTCTTGTTTGCAATACTAGATGGAGGAGCAATAGGAATAACATAACCATCCACAAAAAAAATCCATACATTAAACCCTAGGGACATAATGTATGCCGTTATCTTTTCATGCCAAAAAGCATAATTGGATATATTTAACAGCAATGTTTTCTTAGTAGAGAAACCTCCTTGATGACTACCCATATTGTACCTTGGATCACCTTTAAGTTTTTAAGCCTTTACCAAAGGACCTACTCTGATACTAATTCTTAGAGGTATAAACACTAAGGGGGGTTGAATCAGTGAGCCTAGATAGATTAATTACAATTATAATCTTTTTAAACTATTAGGAAATCAACATTATCAAATTTATCAATCAACATTAATAAGAGAGCTCATTTATTCAATGTATACACAAGATCAAACATAAAACACATAGTTCTTGTTGGAAACCCTCATGGGGAATAAAACTCACTCTCAACATTTTAACACAATGGACTACTTGTTCTATAATAAATTATAAACAAGAGACTAGTCAACTCTTTTAGACCAACAAACCTTGATCATATCCTCCTATTCAAAGGACTTTAGTGAAACATATGTTCCACAAGGAACAACCACACCTAAGGAATATCAACTCCTTTAGACCCTATTTTAAATACTTCCACCTTAGTACTGATGTCTTTAACACCTGATGATGGATCTCTATTTATCTAAAATAGGCCTCTCACATAGTCATGTCATAATCTCTCTCCTTCACTCAAACTATCTTCATATGCACACTTAGACTTATTCTCATATCCTCAAACTACAAGATCACTTTTGTTACATCATTAATATTACCTACAAATCATACACATAGTCATAAATCTACTCTACTCATTAATTCATCAACTGGGTACTCTACCTCTCCTTCGCTCCATAAATTTCACATCCACCTTTCACTCATCTCACAAGTCTTCCACAAGCCTATAAACCAACACATTTTGTTTCATAATTTATATAAAAATAATGAATTAAAAATATTACAATATTTTCTTGTCAGCATAATATATTCCTTCATCCTTAAGGCATCTCACATGGGTCACACTTAAGCACAATCCACTTTCAAATAGGCCTGAGTCACTTTTAGGTCCTATGGAGACCTATTCACATCTTTGACACTTATCCAAACATAATAAGATCACAAGGACACTTTCCAAATCATTAACCCATGTCAGATGATCTATAGGTCCTCCTTAAGTTCCCATATACATCATAGTATCCTTCTGCTTAAGCACAAATTACTCAAACAATATTCTAGTCACATAGTCACCATGAACAAACACATAATCGACATATAAAACTTTTTTCATACTATATATTATTAATTAAAACATTAATAATGCATTTATATTATCTTTATGGAGTATAAAACATGATACAATATCTAATTCATCATTAAACATTGAAACAACATCAGAACAAGATCAATTACCCTTCTCAGGTTACTTACAAAACATAGTCAAACACACCGTCAACTTTGAATCTTAATAAATTTGTTTTTACATAGATAAAAACCTTAAAATATATATTTATATATTTTAATTATATTCTTCTACATCTTTTATTTTTATTTCAAGAGAAAATTCATCTTGGATCGAAAGATATGGCTCAAAAACTAGACACTGGTCTTTCCTTTGTAAAATTTAAATATTCAAGTGCCAATAGTCACGGTTAAAATTCAAACACTATGATCACATATCATGTCCTTTTTTCTTAGATTAAACACACGGCATCAATATTTTTTTAAAATTTAAGGCATAGTGTGCCAATTCCTAAATGTTAAACCTTGAACACATTGACCTCATCTTGTGCAGTCTTGAAATATTGACTCATCACGTACCATAATTTTTTATGGATTAGTCAGGTATTTATTATGAAATAAACACCATTAGATAAATCTATACAAACAACCACTCACCACTAGACCCTTATCTTGTACCTTTGATAAATTTTAAATCTTTAGCACTTCTTACCATCTTGCTC